>JAKJJM010041616.1:0-13805 GCA_021901965.1 Pipa carvalhoi
GAAATGCATTTCCAAACTTATCCATGCGCGCTATCCCGGCCCCTAATAAACTAGAAATGTATTTCCAAACTTACTCATACGCTCTATCCTTGTTTTGGCTGGTGAAGCAAGTGGAATTGAACCTAAATTTGGCACATTTTGACGGAGTTAACTCATACAATGAGATAATCACAATCAAGTTCTTTTGGTTCATTATCTTCATTATTTGAGGTAGAAACACATGATGTTTAAATCCCATTTTCATTGTTTAGTGTCTGCAGTTATGTTATGCCAGACAGTGCACATCAAAATGCAGAATTCCCAAAAAACACCCACTTAAAATGCACCAACGCCCTAAAGATATATATATATATATATATATATATATGTGCCAACAGACTTACCTAGACACTGCAGAGGGGAATACTTGGCCAGTGGCACTATTCAAAGCATGCACATAGGCAAATGAAAGCACAGATTGCTACACAAGTGGCATAATAGACAGCTGCTGGATGCAGTGGGTAATGAAACTTACCCAGGCCTACTGAAGACATGAGCCTGGAGCAGTTGGAACCTCTGCAAATATGGTTTGCCCCTGCTTGTGAGAAGAGAAAATGAGGTTTGATTGAAGGAATACAAGAATGAAGATATAGAAGCTCCCTTCTAGCACACAGATCTTCCAACAGCATGAAAAAATTGTGTATAAAAAAATTGCATGGCCAGATCATTAGCTATTTGGATGGCAGAATGCTCACATTTGCATGTGTTGCACTGGGTTATAAATAACATGTTCTGATGTCATTATATGTGCCATTTATAAATGTATATTTTTACAGATTTTATACTTAGTAGATCATATTATAACCGTACTATTCTCTGTTAAATCAACAAATGGCTTTCAGCATGACAGATTTGCTTTAATAAGCTTGACCGCAGCTCAAGACACCTACTAAAAGTACAATCCATACAGCAGATGCTCCATAGGAAATGAATAGCAATAGCGATGAATAAAACAAAAGAGATAGATGAGACTGCCCTAAATTTGTATTTACAATTTAGAAAACCGTACATACAAGAGACAGGTCTATGAAAAAAAAAGCAGAAACAAACTAGCCTTAGACAGAAACTTAGTCTTCAAAGCCGAATTAATTTCTTTCTTATTGCCAATCCTTATTTGTTTGTATAAATCAGTGTAAAAAAGCTGGTAAATATCTGCATACACAATACATCCAATCTTTATGCATTAACTCAAGCACAAACTAATATATTACTGTGCCTGCAAACCAGCTGAGACACCATGGCCCTTCTTGCTTCTCCTCCACTATTTATTTAACTAGCTTTGAAGCAGAACAAAAATGGATTGCTGAAATCTACAGAACACAGAGGCAAACTAAGAATAATATGCTTTATTTCCCTGCAGATCCACTTCTTGCTTTCAAAGTCATAGCCAGAATGACAATTTCATTCTGCGATCTAAAAATTTTAGGTAAGCAAAACTAATTGTATAGTTTAGGAAAATTGCTCTATTTAATTAGAAGTTGTTTTTTTTTTGGTGTTTTTTTTTTTAATCTATGGGAATTGGGAGTACTGAGTTTGTTATTACTATAGTTTTATTTATGAGAAGTGTGTGTGGAGTCTTGGGAACTAGAAATCATTTGGTTTCTGCAGCTGGTGTACTATCTGGAGTCTTAGCTGGATAGCCTGAAATAGTGGAGGCTGGGGCTGCAGGCGATACATACATGCATCTGGTTCTTCTCAAGTATAGAATACCAAATACTCAACAAAGTATTGACTATTCTTATTGTTCTGACTTAACAAAAATGGATTTATTCAGAAGCTGAACAGCAACTGAACAGAAGTTTTTTTTTCCAGTTACCAAGTTGGTCCTTTATATTGGCTCATGGTCATAACTTTGAAGTGAGTCATGTATTTTACCTTATGAACCAGTAGACTGAATGAGTGAGTTTTGGGATGTGTCCAGGTGTCTAGGGTATACAGGCAACACATATTGTGCTTTTATTAGACATATAGGAATCTTATACTATAAATATTGATTATTCTAAGAACTGGTAAACAAAAGATAGATTTACATATTATTTATACTCTATTTTTATATTTTTCACATTTCACTTTACTGAATTTTTCTAAATTCTTTCACAAAGAGGAAATTTCCCTACCAATGTGAATTCACCATATTGTGATAATTCCCCTATAGTGTAACAAAGTCAATTGTGCATGTTCACTAAGCAGCATATTGTTTCAAAAATGGAGTGAATTGTTGTGGAGTTCCTTCCAAGCATAGTCAGGTAAATAGTTACAGTGGTTTATTATGTAAATTTGCTATGAATAGGCATATTGTAGCAAAGTGATGTCATCTTTACATGGGTCTGTTTAAAGGAGACAATGTCACTATAACTATCTCTTTATATATTAATGTTTACATACTGACAGTATCTGTATATTAATGTAAGAAAGGACAATGTAGCCAATATTGTTGCTAGAGAATAGTTGTAGAAATTTCATTGAGAGACAATTCCTGCTCATGTTTGCACATGGTTTCTAAGCCTTTTCAGTGAAATGTCACCAGAATAGTAACAGGAAACCTGGCAAAGGCAAATCTGCATTTTCACTTCAGTACTCCATAGAGAATTGTTACTTTAACACATGATGAGTACTTAAAGTATGTGTTCATGGCAAAATGACACAAAGTGGTGCATAAATTTGCAGTTGCTGCTATTTTGCAAACTGTGAGACAATTTATCACACTAAAGAAAATAACCTTTTCTGAACATATGATAATGTACTGATAAATATGCCCCCCCAAATGTGTAAGGGAGTTAAATAATTAGGAAGCCTCATATTCAGATCTCAGAATATGTTGTTATTCTCACATTGTCTCTTTAAATCTGCAAAGAGCTGATGCCAAAACTTTATACACATGGTGCAAGTTAAGACCATTATATCTGTAGTCCATTTCATGATTTAAATATATCAGTTTATCCTGATTGAGAGTTATGACTCAGGATTGCACTTTTTGTGTTCATGATACATCTATGAGGGTTTACGGAGCTGGAATTCTGGAATTGTATCTACAAAATCTACATTACACCATCCTAGAACAGCTAATGTGCATCAAAGCAATACTTATTTATATAGATATAAATTATGTAGATTTAACTATTTTACCTGTCAAATAACAAATAATGAGCATGGCATATATAAGAATGTAGATGAAAGAAGCAGTAGGAGGAGTTACAAATTCACCTCACCCCAGATATCGAGTACAAAATAGTCTGATGTATAGCAGACCTCCTTTAACTATGTTAGATCAAAGGCTATTCACTTGGGCCCCTGGTGTTGACATGTTTGCCTCATAGACTAGACAGTTTGTTACTGGGTTGGCATCTCCAGGCTTGGCCACTGAAACAACAAAGGCCAGGATAAGAAACAGGGTGTGGGGGTGAGGAACCATTATCACTCGAGCTTCAACAATCTAAAAAATTCATCCCTTGCAATAAATAAGATTATATTAGTACTTTGCTAGACATCAAGATTCTTTGCATTTACTTTACTTTCTACTCTGAAGTTTGTATCCTAACAGACATATCTGATTCCTTATGCACCCTTTTCTTTGCTCTTTATCTGAATTCAATAATAATCTTCGTCAAAAACCAAAATGTACTCATCATGTGCAACATTCAGGTAGAGATTTGAGTAGTAAACTGCATTTTCACTTATACATACCTACATACGGAAATAGGTATGAAAATCCAGTCTATCCATGAAACTGCAAGAAAATGGCCCTATTGCAGTAAGGAAATTACATTGAAAACATTACTTGAGTATGGGCTAGCGAGAATAGTTGAAGCCTCATCTACAAAGCATTGCATAATATGGCAGTATTATATAATGAAACACATACATAATAAAGTGAGGTTTGAATGACAAATGTAAAAAGCTAAAAGTAATTTGGAGTTTAGCAACTGTGTTCAGAAAATGAATCAGTAAATATATATGGAGGAAGACAATTAAGGAAAATGTGAAGACAAGTAAAAAGAAACAGAGGACTCAAGAAATTGATTTATATATAAAAATAATATTTTAAAGAATAAGTAAAGGCTCATTTAGTCAAGGGGTGAATTGCAAGGGGGAGGGGGGAGATACTAACCAGTCGGGGGTTCTACTCTCGAGTGCTGCCTCCTGCTCTCAAAATGAAGCCAATCTCTTCTGCTGTGTGAAGCTCTGTGATCCTCTTCACTTCCAGCTTCCTGTTTAAACTCACTGAGGTAAACTGCTTCTGAGTATGCTCACATCAGTGAGTTTGAACAGGAAGCGGGAAGTGAAGAGGATCGCAGAGCTTCACACAGCAGAAGAGATCAGCTTGATCAATAAGTATCGACCTCTCTCTTGCCAATCACCCTTTGACCAAATGAGCCTTTACTTCTCCTTTAAAGAAACATGTGATGTACACCGATTGCTTTAAATACTCATATATTATACAGCTTAAATTCTATTGTTATTGCTTATATTAGTTGATTATTGAATTGTTTGTTGGGGTATCAGGCAATCATTCAAAGTAAAAAATCAGATTAGCAAAGTAACTTATCCTTTATGTGTGTTGGGGGACTGTTTAAACTGATCACAACATCTTCAACATTACAATGAATAATTCAATAGGCTAAGGAAGTTTGACCAGAGTGCAACATTTATTTTTGCAAGTGTTTTCTAATTACATTCGGTTTTAGGCTTCTATATTAGTTTTACTTTTCATCTCATTTTTTTTATTATTATTTTTTTTACCCAGAATTCCATATTGTGGAATTTTTATAGCAATTACCTTGTTTGGGCAGTGGGTAACATGTTCTGTTAAAGTAATCATTTTCACATCATTCTTCACATCTTTGACTGCATAACCTTATAATGGCCTCTAATATCTACAGAAACATTACTAATTGATATGACTTGATGATTTGAGAGCTTTTAGTGCACAATGGACCCAGGAGGAATGCTGAGGGATTGCTATTTGATTCTAATTATGTTTGAGTACAAACAAGCAAAACCTCATTGCGGCAGTCTTATTCTTGCTAAACTGCCATTCCTAAGGTTTCCTAGAATTTGACATTCTTTCAGGACACCGTTCTATGGAGCACATGAAAGCTATATTGCACTACAATGTATTTGCACTCCACTAGGTGGAATAATTGAGGATCCTACAGAATTGCCTTATCATGCCTGACAATATGTTTGTCTCTAGTATTAAACAATAATTTACATTTATTTTCAACAAAACACAAAACACAGGCATCTAATGTTCCTTTCAGTTATTTATTCACTATGGGCGAAAATACTCGAATTCAAGTCTTTTCGGGCTTAAGCTCGCAAGATTTCCCCGCAAGATCATCTCGGAGGGATTTCGCTTTCTGAATTCCGGAATTAGGGGGGTCATTCCGGTAGGTCCGAATTTTCCATCCCGAATTCACTTATAGCGAACTCTCATTATAAAGTCGCAACTGTGACTAAAAAAATTGTCACGGTCGCGATTTTATAATGGCAAAATTGTCGCGGTCGCGACTTTATAATGGCAGTTCGCTATCAGTGAATTCGGGATGGAAAATTCGGACCTACCGGAATGATCCCCTAGATCTTTTGATCGAAAGGTAGCCATCTCTTCTATGGCTTCTAAAACTTTCGATCGAAACATCCAATTCCGGAATTCGGAAAGCGAAATCCCTGCGGGATGATCTCGCACGACGATCTCGCAGAAATCTCGCGAGACATTAAAAAAAAAACGAAAAGACGAAATAGCGTCTTTTTGGGCTTATTAAATATCGCCCTATATTTCTACTCCTTTCCTTGTTATATTCCCAAAAAATGATGAATAATGTAACAAAAAGCTATAAAAAAGAACTGTATTTGTTTGAAAAAATCAGCCATGACTTATTTCCCTTACTCTGTGAATGAAGGATACTCTATTTACCACAGCTAGGACTATTATTACACTGCATTCTTTATATTGTGTACAGTGTATTTTTCTAAGATAAATGTATTTTTGACTTTTTACTGCAATGGCTGAAAATTTTAAATAAAAGTGGCATTATTCTTAATATAGGAAAGGTGTTCTCTGTTTTTAAATTGTAATTTTTGCTTGATTCTTGTAAATTTAAGTAGTTGCCTGTTAATGGAAGCACAATTTTAATATTGATTCTCCTAATATTTGCATGTGCGAGTTAATAATGAATGTAAACCGAAAGTACTATGGCAGTTGTATAATAAAATGTACAGTTTCCCAGGATGAGAAGCTCATAGCAACCAACAGCAGTTAGCTTGTGAGGACCTGTTGCAGGTAGACTTTTACTTTGGAACATCTAATTATTTATTATTATATTAATCGTTTGGAGTACAGCAAGTGTTGGACTTAGTCATCGGGGGCTAGCAAGAGAAGCTGATTGCAAAGGTCCACAGCCTACTAGCAATAATAGTCATGTACACCAGAACTATCATAATAAATTATCTGTTTTGCAGGACATTAAAAAAGAGCCAATTGGCCAAGTGTTAGTGTAATTAAATAAAGTTTGAGACTTTCAAATGTTAAAAGAAATGCTTTATGGCACCAAGCTTGGACCCCCTAATACTGGGGCCCACTGGAGGATCCTCGGCTGCTCTGAGTACAGGATCAGGAAAATCTTTACCCATAATGCTGTATGGCTACCCCTAAATCATGGAGAAACAAAATGACTGATACATCATTTTGTCAACAAATAATCTTGACTTGTTTTTATTCATTTACTTTTATGAATGAATTATGGAAGCCAGACTTGGTATAACCTCCAACCCATGTAATGCCATACATTTGAATAGCAAGTTCTTGTAAAGATGTTCCTTCACTAAACAGTGGATATAGTTTGATTATTATCTTACAAATAGTTTTGATTGTAATGCAAGTGCTTCATCTTTTATTTTCTCCTAAAATGGACCATCCATTGATTTTTCTACGCCATGATTTAAAGATGCCTGATTAACTTTATTTTAATAAAATGTATTGGTAAACATTAGTGTCATTTGTTGTATTAGAGAAGACAAAATTGAATTAGCAGTGTAATGGTTTTCTATTTTTCCTAGTGACCTCGCTTAGCATCACAATAAACTATAAATTAAATGTTGGCAAGGAGCTGTACATTTGACTGGTCTAGACGATAGGAAGGTGAGATGAATTTCTAAGATGCACAATGGTCATCATGATTAGAAGCTAACAGCAAATGTTAACAATAAGTCATCCAGGAAAAAGAATGGGTTAATAATCTGATAACAACATCCTTCAACAAACTGGGTTATCTGTGTCAACAACAGAGGAATACAGAATACATTTTTTATATAATCTACCAAGTAAATTTTATTTCCCTGGAAATACAGTTGCTAATTTTCCAATCTACTTTTTTAAACTTCTATGTAAGGCTTTGCATGTATATATTTTCCTAAGGATACATATATCTATTGTTTATCATCATTCAACCGTGCCTTAAAAACAAAGTGGCAATGGATTTGCTCCAGCTGTCTTGATCAAATATGACTCAGAAGGGGAGCTCATTTAAATGAGAGATGGTCAGTGTTTAGAAGGGGAAAATCCATATACATTGAATTTGTGCAAACCTAGATTTCTTACTACTGAGAAAAAAAATTAGAAATTGTGTGCTTAATGTAATAGTGTCAAATCTGGCAATAGTATGATTGAGATCCAATGATAAGATAAAGCAATAATTGTTTAGATAACCAATGCTTGTAGATTTGAATAATGCTGAATTAAAAAAAAAAACCCATAAAAAATCATTAGTGTATTTTGATTTTAATATTACAACTACTTATGGTTTTGGAAGCAGAAATATGAAATATGCCATATATATCCAAAATCTATTTAGTTGGGGAAGGGTGCATCGAGTGTAATTATTTTGTTCATTAAAAAAAGAGTAGAGCATCATTACTTGAACGCAAGCCTGTAATACAAATACATGTCTTTCCAGTTCAGGAAAATACATTTTGACAAGGGACAGCAATTCTCAGAATGCGCAGTACAGTATATTGACTCCAGCTGACCCTCAGGAAACCGAGAATAATTGCTATCAACAGAAGAAAACATTTCTATGAGGAAAGTGGAGGATCAGCATAGAAATGAGAAGAGCAAAAACATGAATGTAAGGTTATCGAGGTCAAGGTCATAAGGAGAGTAACATCATTTAACGATGATTAGGAAGACAATGCAGTAAACATAGTCTTAAGACAGAAACTATTTAAAAGTTCTCTGCTGTACAAATAGCATTGTTACAACGATCATAATAGGAAAAAGAACATCCCTTGCTAAATGAATTGTGGGAGAAGATATAGAAATTGCTACTTTATTTCCTTGCAGCCACCTGAACATCCAATTGCAGATAGTTTGGTTCTTGTAGGTTTGGTTTTTGTTAGACTGAGGGGGTCATTCCGGTAGGTCCGAATTTTCCGTCCCGAATTCACTTACAGTGAACTCCCATTATAAAGTCGTGACCGCGACAATTCTGCCATTATAAAATCGCGACCGCGACAATTTTTTTAGTCGCAGTCGCCACTTTATAATGGGAGTTCGCTATAAGTGAATTCGGGATGGAAAATTCGGACCTACCGGAATGACCCCCTGAGTGTGAGATGTGGAACAATGATTTCTTATGCAGTAAGCTTTCTGGGAAACAAGAAGGGGTTCTGGGTGGACAGTTACACACATGGGCATATATCTCCCATAATACATTAGTGAGGCTAACTTTATTACTACTTTTATATGGTAATGCTCTCTATATCACAGGGAAAATGTTTTAAAATATTTTTACTGTATATGGAGGATTCTCTGACTAATTTAAGTCAATCTCACAAAAAATTCACAGATTTGTGTTGGGTAAAGAGAATAAGTTGGTTAGTATTAAAAATAGAGCTGGGGATGGCGAGTCAATTGTTTTTTTTTGTTTTCTTTACAGCAGATAGGAGTTCATAGTTAGAGTCAAATAAATAAATGTTCAACGCTTCAGTAACAAGTCATTTCTAATTCAGAACAATAGGCTTGAGTGAGGGATTTGACATTACAGAAGTAGGATGTAAGTGGAAAGCACTTCTCAGTGAATACAAAAGTTATCAAAGTTTAACAGATAACATTTGGGTAAAATAACTTCTCCCAAAAAAAGGAAAGTTTTCTGATGTTTTTTCAGTGCTTGGCTTTAAGGGCAGCCATGTGAGGCTTACATATTTAGCTTCCCTCCAACAGTCCACAGATCTCTTTTTCATACGATGCAGTCATATCTGAGCCCAGTATGTCTGCTGGTAAGGCACTGATAGTATCTGATACGACTATGATTATCTGCACCGAACCATGCAAATGCTGCTGCATAATTGAGTTTAAATAAGGTATTGTAACATTAGAAACTTGTGGGTTTGAGCACACAAACTAAACATACGGACTGAAATTCCAGATAACATAAAATTAAAGAAACTGCATTTTAATGCATGCAGATATGGAGCTCACAAGTGGAAAAATGATGTGGCTACTGTTGGAAAAGTCTGATTAGCATGATACAGAGACATTAGAACATCTGCACAATGCATAATGGGACAAAGAATAGGTTATACACAGTGGCGTGTATTAAAATATATGGACCCCAGAGCAAAATTACCTGTTTCCAACAGTTCTGGGCCCTTTCTGCTCATGATCCAGTAGAAGCTGCTTCCATTTCCTGTATGGTATGTAGATTATGGTATCTAAGCAGTGTATGTCTGGTGTGCTGAGCAGTTTCATTAGCTACAGTGGCACAAGGTGAGATGTGAAAAACCGTGAGTGGCAAAATATTCTCTTTATATTCACACTAGTGTGGAAAAAAATAGATATGGTTGTACCATGACTTATTCCAGTGAAATTGGAAAAGAATACTCTACTTCTGAGTATTCTACTTTTAGAAAACACTTATATGTAGCCCTGGTGAATTTTGGAGCATTTCGAATGTTCCAAAATCACAATTTCTACTATTTTGTATGTTTTGGGACTTTAATGTATACTTAGAGCCCCCTCTTGTGACCAGTTGTAGTGTAACACCTATTATGGTAATTTACATGTAACTGGGCCTGCCTATTTTCTGCCCAAAGATAATGTATCCAATCAGGGTTTTCATCCTAGGTGACATAACAGAGGGTAGAGGGGTACTCTGGGTCTTCTACCTGAGAGTGTTGCAGGAGCAGCACTCTGCCTCCACCCTTCTGGTGGAGGGCCTGCTAAGGGAAATTATCTTAGCAAGTTATACATGTTCAGCTCACCTGAGTGTTTGAGAGTTAACAGATACAGGATATCTATCTGGGTAGCTCAAGACCCCACTCGGAGCTTAGTAGCCTAGGGGGGCTAGTGTGATCCTGACTAAAAGGGATACACAGTTCAAGGTTCAATTTAGCATAGGCTTAGAGACCAGGGAATAGCCCACTTGAAGAAGGAATCCCCTGAGAAACCCATCCAGAAATTGGGGCCATCCAGAACCCCCCTAAGGATCCACATTGGGCTCAAGTGAGATCAGATCCGTTGGGGGTAACTATATGTATGATTGTATATGTCTACATTCACTTCCATCCCTCAAATGTAAGATCTGGAAATGTATAATGTACTTGATTATATGGTGTTGAACTGCAGCTCCCTACCTCTCATGTTTTTCTATGTATTTCTGCTATAATAAATATGTGTTATGTTTAAGCAAGAACCACTGGCGCCCTGTTTCTTATATTAACTTTGATACACCATATACACATGTACTCTTACTATTATCCTAGGCCTACTCCAAACTGTAAGCGGGGCCAGCATCCCCGAGGGATTCACATAGCCTGGATATACTTATACATGAAATGTTGCTGTATAACGGATTTTAGTAAATACCATTAACTATAGCGTTACACTTACAAAAAACAGCAATCATTTTTAAAAAAACTTAATAATCAATCAATTAATAATAGCATAATCAATAAAAGAGCTAAGTAATCACCAATCTGCTCAGCGCTCCTGAAGTCTTCTCTTTGGGCCCAAAAGAGATTTGATCTGCAGCTACCGGTGGTGCCTGCCACATATATCTGCTGAAAACAAAAAAACATGCAGATCTGTCTTCTTTGCTGTTCACACCAGCACTGAGAATCTTCTCTGGCTCCTCAGCTATTTATAGGGGTCCCTGGGTCCTTATTTGTAGCTGAGGAATGAACCTGTGTGGGAACTGCTGAAATTTGGAGGCTTTATATACCCTATGCCTGTTGCTGATTCGATAATTACAATCTCAGCAATTAATCAATCAGGAAGAGACTTGGAGTATAAAAGGTTCCTCTCAGGCAGGCCTTATATACCCCAAGCCTTTTATATGTTTGTGTGGGAGTCAGTCCTAAAGGTTGATGCCCTCCTACCCCAATTGGTTACTGAGGTAGGGGGAAGGGGAGGGGGTCCAGTAGGACCCCTCCCAATGGCAATCCCCCTCCACCCCCCATAGCGGTTGGTGGGAGTAGGGGGGATAGGGGTCCTGGGGACCCCTTTTTATTTTTACAGGCCCCCCTACCCCAAAGGGGTACAATGGGGCAGGGGGTAGGAGAAAGAGGAGCGGCTCCAAAGGAGCTGCTTCCTACGCTTAGCGATCTCCCCACCTAGCTTAGCGCAGTTGTGACCCCCTTGGTTAAGGTTGATGCCCCCTACCCCAATTGGTTACCAGGGTTGGGAGTAGGGGAGGGGGTCCAGCAGGACCCCTCCCAGTGGCGATCCCCCTCCACCCTCCCCATAATGGTTGGTGGGAGTAGGGGGGATAGGAGTCCCAGGGACCCCTTCTTTTTATTTCTAAAGGCCCCCCTACCCCAAAGGGGCACAATGGGGCAGGGGGTAGGGGAAAGAGGAGCGGCTCCAAGGGATCGCTTAGCGATCTCCCCACCTAGCTTAGCGCTAAGCAGGGGGTAATATTACAGTAGCGCTTTGGAAATAATTGAGTTTTAAATCATTTAACTGCTTATGTACTAGCTAATGATTATTAGTGCTGGGTGGTGGGGGATGATGTTGGGGGGTAAGGGGGTTGATGTTAGGGTGGTGGAGGAGGTGTGGGGGTGCTAGGGACCCCCAGTGTAGGGAATCTTAGCACTGCAGTGATATCAGCAGGTATTGCTGTCGCGCTAAGCATAGCATTTCATGATTGAGTGAAGGTACATTACTAATAAAGAGCTGCCATGCTACCTCACAATCACACAAGCGCTAGGTAAATATCACTATAGTAACACTGTGCATTGCTTTTAATTGGTTCAGCTCTTAGGGGGTCGGTACTTAAAAGTCAGGTGACGTCAGAAGCAAGCAGAGCACATGCACAAGATTGCAGAGGCTGGTGCTTAGGAAAGCTAATTTGTGCGCAGGCTCTATATTAGACTTTAGGCAAAACTGGCTGGTAAACATCACACATACATTTCCTGGTTCTGGAGTTTTCCAATGCTGCTTATTAAAGCATCCTGCTTCACATGAAACATCTAATTGGGAGAAACGTTTCTCACTAAGGCATAGTACTCCTAACCTGGCTGGGTCCCCCAAACCCTGAAATTTTACTGAACTCCTCCTATTTACCTCTGTATCAATCAGTTAGCAACTCTGCCCAGGAGACTGCACACAGGTCATACCCTGGCTGAGCCCCTCAAAGCTTAATATTTTACTAGGCTCCATTGAAATTACCCCTGTATCTCCCTGTTGGAACACATGTAACACTGTTAGGTCCATCTGGTTTATTTATCTCAATGTAATGACTTACTAATTCTACACTGGCTGGGTCCCACAAAGCATGAAATTTTACCAGGCCCCCATCTCAGTTGCCTCTGTACCCCTTGCTAGCAGCCCTGCACAGGAAAGTGCACATATTTGGGTCTGAAACTTATGTTATATGATATTTTACAGTTTTTATGTATTTTTTATAAAGAATAAATATTTCTTTATATACAGCACACACACACATATATATATATATCTGCAACCTATATATGTGCCTGTAGGATAAGTGCTATTGTTAATCCTAAAAAGCTTTATTTCTTTTCGCTCCTGGTACAAACAGACTTTTTTCAATGTGATGCAGCACATAAAATCCATGATGACTTCATACCCCCTCCAGCTCAGGTTTCAAGCAGTACTCCAGATGATAATTGGTTTAGTGGAGAATTGCATGTCCTTTCTGTAGGTAACAAAAGTCTATGTGAGAGTTGTAAATCCCCACGAGAAGATAAGGGTTTGTTGTTGTGGTTTTCTTTTTCCGTGTAGGATTTGAGCAATGACTGATTAGTCAGCCCTGACAGGTGTTAGAAAATCTTGGCACTGACCGAACAATTGTATTGATTACTTGATACATGGGCAGAGTTTTTCCTGGCTGATTGTTTTCCACTAATCATTTTGGAGAGGACTGCAACATGCTACATTATCAATTTCTCCATTCCATTTACTTTCATTTCTGTTGCTCTAATTTAACTATGTCTCTAAAAGCTAACTAAATAAGCTGTAAGTAGGAAATTACTTAAACTCCTGAGACTAAAGGCAACGAAATTGTTCAAAATAAACACAGCAGAAATATTAAAGGTAAAACTCTCCAGAAACAACTACATTATATATATATATATATATATATATATATATTGTAGCAGTTACAAGCCCTGGAGAGGGTTTATATTATTATTTGGACTCAATTTAGGTCCTGGGGAGTGTCTCCCAGTAGGGCTGTGTGGATCCCTGTGAGTGACAGCTGGTGTGTGAGTGATTGGTGGCAAATAGTGCCTGTGTGAAATTTAGT
>JAKJJM010041617.1:0-10682 GCA_021901965.1 Pipa carvalhoi
ATACATACATATATATATATATATATATATATATATATATATATATATATATATATATATGTGTGTGTGTGTGTGTGTGGAAAGTCAATAGGGGGTAAAAAAAGAAACATTTAAAACAGAAAGAACAAAGAAGACAACACATTTTTTCTAGTAATATATTATTGTATCTAGTTTTTTGGTGTGATTTTATACTATTACCTTCTTAATTCACTGGCACTTCCCTTAGGGCAGCTGGCCAAGCATTCTCAATAAAATCCCTTCTACAACTAGCTTCTGGAAACAAGATGATGTTATCCATTATTACAGGTGGCAAGCACAGGATTTGCTTGAAAATAACTTGCTTTCATGTCACATAGCAAGTTGAAAAATACATCCTACAATACTGAAACCACTGAACAGCAACAACAAAAATGAAGAACAATACATTAAGAAAATGTTCTTTTAGGTGGATTGAAAAATTGAAATAACAAAGCATAATTACTTGTTTTTAGTTTGCCTTTAAAAGTATAAAAAAAAATCTTAAAAAAGGTTAATATCTCCAAAGTAAATGTTGTTGTGTGGATAATAAGTTGGAGGGAGATAAAGAGGACACAAAGATGTTTAAAGGTCCAGTAACACCAGTAATAAAACACATTGCAGGGCAGTTATTCCTAAATAGTACTGGTAAAAACGTTATCTTTTAAGTTAAATTCCTGAGTTGTATTGTTTTGAGTTTCTTTTCCTTCCTTGTGGCTGCAGCCATCTTAAATCTGAGA
Organism: Pipa carvalhoi; assembly: GCA_021901965.1. NCBI lineage: Eukaryota > Metazoa > Chordata > Amphibia > Anura > Pipidae > Pipa > Pipa carvalhoi. The sequence goes on from JAKJJM010041617.1 coordinate 756, forward strand.
AGTAAACAAACCCAGTCTAGTCCTACTGTTTCCTATGGAACTCTAGATAATAATCATGATGTGCCCCAGTAACAAATGTTACTTATCTTTTAACGGTAAGATTGCTAGGGGTATAACTAAAGTGGTAGCAGTGGTTGCGGTTATGACTGACCTGAGCCCCCAGGGGGACCAGCCGCTCTGCAGTGACCACTGAAACCACTTTGCAACAGCTGCACCCGGCAACCCCCAAATCCAGTTAAGTTTAATTTATGGCAGGTGATGACAATGTTGGGGGTAGAGGGCCCCAGTGCTGATCCTGCCCTGGGGCTGGGTGGTGATAAGTTCCGCCACTTAAAATAGATGAAGGAGTACAATGCTTATATTGTGTTTAATGCACCTGGAATTTCCCATACTAGTTTCTCATTTTCTATAAATAAATAAACATAGGTCTAAGGTATGAATGACCCAGGATTCCATTGGGTCTTTACTATCATTGTTATGATTTCTAAGAAGACAATGAAACTTTCTTACTGAGATAGTAATGTTTTATTAATGCTGGAGACACTAGACTTTTTACTCATATTTAAATGATGTGACTTTGAAGTCACCTTTGACAGACAGGTAAGTAAGTCTGTTGTATCCATGACGGTTAGGGAAAGAGATTTCATGCCCATCAGGAAGCTTGACTAGAAAACTGCCTCCATTCAACTTGATGGATACCTGAAAAAATAGGAGAGAGACAGAAAGAAAAGAACAGGTAAAAAGTGTGAAAAACCAAAATGATACGGCAAAAAACGCCAAAAGACACAATACCATATATATGGATATATATGGGTATAGATTTAAGAGAAACGTGGTGTTATAGGCAGTGGTAGGAAAAGAACAGACCCACTTCTAAGCATAGGTGTGCACTGAGACACCTCATGAGAACAGTGTCATAGCAAGAGGTCTGTGGACCTTCAGATCCTAGGGCCCCAGTGCAGGCTCTCCCCATGCAACTCCTATAGGTATATAGGGTTGCCAATGAATCACAGGATTGCTTAAACCAATATGTTGCCCAGGGTGATGGTCTTTGGAGCACCCCTGCCTGCTGCCTGCCTGCTCAACTGTCCTCCTAACTCACTTTTGTTGCGAGATGGTCATGTAGCAGTAGGTGGACAGCGATGGTCGGTCACTCAGTGGGATACAGAGGAAGCGGTGGGAGGGAGGGAGGAGGACTGTTTTGTTATAGATTTTATATACTCAGCACTTGGTGGCTGCCCTGATTTTATAAAGAGCTAAACACTCTATTTTTACATGGAATTATCCAACCAATTACGTTTTTATCTGGATTTGTTTATAAATAACACAAGCATTTTACCAAACCTTTTCTATGAGTTGTTAATGCAACACTGTTGTTAATGTTGTTAATGCAACACTGTACAGTTTATCAGCTGAAATGGATGTCCAATCAATGTACAGCAACTGCAAAGTCCAATCAGATGTGAGTAACCAAGCTCCACAATGTCAGAGGCTGGGCTTACAGGTGTATGATGGAATTCTCTCTAAGTAAGTTTACAATAAGATAACTGTATTATTAGTATATACCATTTTCACTGTACCTAAGAGTCTACAGGTATTGTGTTAACTTGGGTATTTCTAAACTTGTCATTTGAACCTTGATGATAGTGGGGGTATAGTGTCCCTTTAAGCATTCTTTTACTGTATTGTCAGACTTTAATCGAGAAGTGTTGGCAGCGTTTAGCCTTGGTATGTAGGACCACATACTTCCTCTTTGCTGTCCTATTCCCACAGCGCTATGTAATCTCTAGAGATAAATATTTATCAGGCAGATTTATTATGATCTATATATTTTTACTCTTATTTGCACAAAGTGGACTGCAACCTTTCATTCCTATGTTTTGCTAGCTGACTCTATAAAATTTAGCAATTTACAACCTTGCCGCCAATCTGCTTTTTTAGCAAGTGCACAGCTTGTAGCACCGTTCCAACTGAACCGTGTATGTCACAATTCTTTCCTTTAGTGTTGCCTTAGTCACATAGGGAAGCTTAGTTTGCAGTTTCTTAAATCAGATACTTCCTGGATTATAAATTGGATGATCTCATAGGAACAGGCAGCTTTGCCTCATGGCCCAGCTCGTAGCGGATTGGAGAGGCTATGAGAAGCAGGATGTTCAGACTGTCCCCTGCTTCCCATACATCTGCTTGTAAGTGGACCTGACAAGTCCATTTTAAATGTAACATTTATTATGATGTAGAAGTACAGAATCTAAGTAAATCTGACTTGAGCCCCTGTGCTGCTTTGTAAATTTATTTTGTGTCTGAGCTTACACCTACCTTGACCTCTGATCCTGGAGTGAAGCACATGTGCCCTGACCTCTGCTCAGATTCCCAGTTATTGCTACGTTTCGAATTGCACACAATTGTGTTCTCATGCAGACGAGGGTTAAAATGCAGGCCTATATCACTGGCATTCTGGCCTAGATTGAAGGAGAAGCTGCAAAGGAGCAAGGTTGGAGAAAAAGATGGAGCTGGATTAACAAAAAGACACAGATTTGCATGTCCTGTATTTTCTCTAAAGAAACATATGCCCATTTTGACAGTTAGATTTCTCATTCATTTATTTTCTCTGAAACACATAGTAAAATATATTTACCTGTATTGCTTGTTACAGTATTATATAATAATATGAAGCATATAAGCCCCTGGCAACCAACCAGCAGTTAGAATGAGAAAAACAAACATCTGGTATAGTTTACTGCACTTGTACTACATTAGTAAATAATGCTGTTTGAAAGTACAAAACATCTGCATTCAACAAATACACAGAATTAGACTAAATTTGCATTGCTACCGGTAAATCGCCAGGTCACTGGGTGCAGTCATCAACCCAGCTAAAACTCAGCTCTGTGGTACCCTTATATATTAGGAGATACATACTACAAAATGATAATGTCTTAGTATAAATAATAGTTCAGAGTTTTTTTTGGTCTGGCTGGGGGCCCTTTCATTGTTTAAATGGAACTATTCAGTTTCTTACAGTTATTTGCTCTCTGAAACAATCAGGGGGTCATTCTGTAAAGTGAGAATTCAACTGTCGAATTCACAGACAGCGGATTCCCATTATAAGGTCGCAACCGCGACAATTATTTTAAAGTTCCAGCTTTGACATTTCCTTTGTAAAGTCACGACTGCGACAAAATTTGCATTATAAAGCCGCGACTGCGACAGTAGCAGTATATTGCGACTATCTTTAGCTGACGAATTCGGACCTTTACACTACAATTCAGACTTTGCAGAATGACCCTCTCAGAAAGAAGCAGATGTGTAGCAGATTTTTGAGATTATGCACAGGTACAATTCTGATTGCTTTCTCAAGTTTCTCAATCAATTTACTGACTATAAGTTCCATTTTTTTATGGAAGAGGAACTGCAAGTGAGAGAGAAGAAGCTTCTGTATTAAAGTGACTGAATACTAATGAAAAAATGGACAAGCATTTGTCAGGAGTCAAACTATCCATTTAGATGAGCCTGTTGGTATTTTTGAATAAGGAAAGCATTGAGGACTCTACTGAACCAGTATCAGTATCGACAATAATTCCTACTGTCTCTTCATGGAAAATCATAGATGAGAAATTTTCTTTAAAAAAAAATATGATTGTTACATTTAATTTTTTAATAAACTGCATCTTCATCAGTCAGCTTGAATACTAAAGTGGAAAAACTATTCTGAGCTTTAGAATATCATTCTGTAATTTAGCACTGTGCACCCTTACTTCTCTGGCAAAAGTAGCAGAATGTACGATTCAATTACTCACTTCTTAGCACCATCTATAACTTTTCCTTTAATTTTCAAGCTGTCTCCATCCTTTAGCTCCAGATTCACAATTTCAAATTTCTCCTGTACAAAAAGCAGAACAATATAATAAGAGAGCCATTGATCAACATAAAAGATATTTCCAATAGTGTAGGTTTTGCACACCTCACAATGTACCAGGGGGGATCAGCATGATAGCCCTGTTTCCCTGTGCTGCTAACATCACCTGTGCACCTCCCACTTCCTGATTGGCTGTGTACCAATAACATTTATCACAGCTATCAGGTACAGGCAAGGGGGAGAGAAAGGGGATTTACAGATAGGGACCCGGGACCACAGGACATGACCCAAAATACGGACTGTCCAGTGGAATCTGGGACACTTGTGGGGTATGGGTTTTGTGTACAGAAATTTTTTGTGCAACCTTACAGAAACAGTTTAAAATGTCTGCTCACAGCAGAGTTTTATTTGTGCGGTTGTAATAATAAAGTAGACATTTTGGAGCATTTAGGCACAGAATGCTTTGTGCCCTAGGCCACACCATCTAATTTACCACACCTCTTTGTTCAAATAATCAAAGGACAAATTAGACAGTAAACTGAGGAACTTTATCTGTGTAACTTTTATTGAAATTGAACTCACTGTGAAAAGTGAAAATCACATTCAACATTTGATATATAGGGCGAAATTTATTAAGAGCGCAAAGACTCGATTGAGTCTTTGCGGTCTTAATCGGGCGAGAATTCGCGGCCGAGAATTCTCGGTTCTCGGCCGAGAATTCTCACGACAGTACTTGGCAAGATCTCGATCCGCGATCGAGATTTTTCGCCCAAAAGTAGCCATAAGTCCTATGGCTACTTTTGGGCGATAAGTCCTATGGCTACTTTTGGGCGAAAAATCTCGATCGAGTCTTTGCGCTCTTGATAAATTTCGCCCATAGGGTGAAATTTATAGTAGTCGAAAATGCCAATTTTGGTACAAAATTAGGTTCCGATTGATACTTTTCGATCCGTTACCGCTGGGAACGTACCATAGCGCTCATGACACTTTCCCAGTGGTAACGGATCGAAAAGTTTGGATCGGAAAAAAAAACGTTCGAAAAGTTTCGATCGATACTTTTCAATCAGAACCTGGTTTTGTACCGTCGATAAAAGTCCAAAATCGGCCTGTTTGACTTATATAAATTTCGTCCTAAAAATCTAAAAAGAGTTTAAAAAATTCTTCATTTTTTTGAAGGAGCCCTTAAATCTGAGCCACCTATTGGCACAGGCCTATCAGAAAAAAGCAGAGAGGAAGTGAGCACTCAAACGAATTCATTGAAATTGGTGCCAGCGTGGATGGAGAACTAAACTCAAGCAAAGATAAAGAAGCAAACAGCATCCAAGAGGCACAGGCCTCTTATGTGTATAGGAAAATCTGATACAAATGTAGATTTTATGTTTCAGTAACATCACTCAGTAGCTTTAGTCTTGTTCCCTGGAGGTTACTACTAAGTAACTTTTTACAAAAGTTGAAAACTATTTTTTCGACTTTTTCGCCCGTTTTTAGCAGCGAAAACATCAAAAATTATGTTTTCAATGTATTAGCCCAATTTTTTTACCGTTTTTGTGATGAAAAATGGACGATTTTTAGCGTGAAATGGCCAAAAAGGTGTCAAAAACATAATTTTTGACCTTTTTGTCCCCCTTTTTGCCTGTTTTTTTCCGCAGCAAAAAAACACGTTTTTTGCCACAAAAGCAGTTGAAAAATGAGGGCAAAAAGGTCAAAAAAGTAATTTTAGACGACTGTTTTCACCACAAAAAACAAGTAAAAAAGTTAAAAAAAAAACAACTTTGAGGTCATTATATAAATGAAGCTCATTGGGGAACATTTAGGAACATAACTACACCTGAAGCGGCTGCAAAGGATAATTTATACACAATAAAAATAAATAACAGATAGCGGACACATTAATTATTGTAATAGCTGTTTTCAGTGGGTGTGTAATCCAGGTCCTTATTCAATCATATGCTCAAAATCAAAAATTCAGATCTAAACCAGATGCCATCTCCAGGTGTTAAAACCTACAAAAATGAAAAGTTGTTGCAGTCTAAAAAAGACATTAACAAAAATAACTTCCTCCATGCAGTGTCTTTGCAGTTTTAAGATGGTTTGTTACAATGCCATTTTCTATATTCCCTCCTCTAGCAGTATATGTGCAAATAATGGAGATCAACATGACAGGTAGTGATATTAAAACAATGGTTCACACTGAAGGAGCAGAGACATAATTATATGCTGAAGGTATCCTTCCTGCTCTCTGAGGCATGAAACATAGGGAGGGGGCATCTTGTACTTGGAAATCTTGGCACAAAAAGAACGAAATATTGAAGAGAGAGAATCATGTGATGGGAGTGACAGGGTATAGAAAAAATACATAAAGGGTTATTATTCCCAAAATTCCAATTTTATATAATGCAATTTAATTTGTATTCAGTATATCATACTGTGGATATCAGATAGTTTTGGAGAGCTAAGGGGTTATATAATATTGTGGATATCATATATCTCTGAGGGATTATGGGGTTATATCATACTGTGGATGACAGAAAGTTCTGAGGGGCTAAAGGGTTATAACATACTGTAGATATCAGATAGTGCTGTAGGCTTACAGGGAATTTGAAAATTCGAAATTTCACATTACATTGAATCTGCAGATAAATCGCCATATACAACAATTGGTTTAAAATAGATTAACACCTGACACAGTAAAGAAATTTTTCAAGCTGACCATATATCTAATGAATAAATCACAAGTGAGTAAATTACTTACAGCCATGGTGAAATATATGGAACCTGTCCCAGGGTGACTTCAGTAAAAAGTACCCCAATACAACTCAGCGGCAATTATTTATACACCCCCCATACCCCACCCTTACACCCTCCTTCCTCATTGCCCAGGTTATATATTAACTGGTATAGATTCAGAGTGCTATAAAATTCCGGACTTTGCACTGGTGACAGTATCTTACTGTCTCCGTCACTTTTTTTTTTCTTTTGTGCATCAAAGAGAGATATTAAGATTCCCAGGTTTTACCTAAATGGGTGAGGCTTATTGCACTTTACTAGTTAGTAATTCATAAAAGTGATCATTCTTATCAACAAAAGAATTTGCCCATTGCATCATTAAGTTAGTTGTGCATATTCACTATTTAGCATTTTCATGCTCCAATAAATAAAAATGGTGCAAATTAGATTTGAGAACAGTTGGGTGTAATCGGGGTAAAAGTCACAGCAAAACAATGTAGCGAGTTTGTTAAAAAAAGCAATGCCAAAGTCACATGGGTCTGCTGGTAGTTGTTTATTATGTTAATAAAAGATAATATATTGGTCCTCAATCCCAAGGTCGTGCTGGCATTTGCCTTTTGCGTAAACTTCCAATACATGGAAAGCTGTGAATACTCATCTAATTACAATCTTTTAGGGTGATGAAGTCAATCCTGCAAATTTGCATCTTTGCGCTTTAGTGAATTGTCACTTCAGCACATGAGGAATACCTGAACTAGCCCTGAATTCACTGTCAAATGGATGCAATGTGGTGCGTAAATATGTAACCAGCATACTTTGTCATAACTTAGCAACTGTTTGTCAAATTGTGAGAGAATGCAACTACATCACAGAAAATAACACCTTTTCCCAAATAAGTGAAATCAACAAAGTGCATATTTTTGGTGAATTTACACAGCTAGTGTAGGCATCATAAAGGATAAATAATTTATAAAATTGTCAGCCAGAACCTTGGCTGTTCTTGCATCCCATAACATACGGGCTTGATCACAGATGTAATGCAACACAAGTTCATTATTTCTAGATTATATTTATGCAGCTAGGAATTGCAACTTAATGTTTGAGGGCAGCAAATTTACCAGCATTATGGGAAAGAGCATATATCTAGTTATATCCCTGCACTGATAAGGTATGGCAACATGATAACATGGACAAAGTAACTAGTCAATTCAGTTCCCCTGCTTCTGCTTATAGCAGATAAGCAGCACCAGAGTTGTAAGAGTAAAAATGCAATTACACACATTTAGGTGACTGCATAGTAATCCTATCTCACCCTCAAAGTTACAAGGTTAGTTACTTAATTAATGCTCAAACTGATTCTGTGCATGCTCACACTGATTCTGTGTGTGCTCAATTAGCGCTGTTAAAGAGGAAGCAGGAAGTGAAGAGGAAGCAGGAAGTGAAGAGGATGGCAGCACTGGAACAGAAATAAAGAAGATCGGTGTTCCTTAAAGCATATATTCATTCGGTACACCCCACACAGAAAAACTGTGAGCAATCATCCACTTAAATGAATGAGTCATGCTGTTAAAAGTCTTTCACCTATTTCACAGTGTGTTGAAACATGACTTATGTCATCAGTGAATTGAAAAAGAAATTTGCATTACGAATATATGCAGTTTGCTATGGGAGATGTAGGTTTGGCCTGATTATTTTGAACAACTCAACACTACTTGCCATACATTATCTATACACTATATTGGATTACTTTAGAGAAGACATTTGTGCACAAAAATGAGACGTTTTTATTTTGGCAATTCTTTTTCTTCTCCTACTGTGTGCTTTCATAGTAGTTAATGGGGGTCATGCTGTAAAGTCTAAATTGTCATGTAAAGGTGCGAATTTGCCAGCTAAAGACAGTCACAATAGACTGCTACTGTCACAGTCGCAACTTTATAGTGAGAATTTTGTCGCAGTCGCGACTTTACAGAGGAAATTTCAAAGCTGGAACTTTCAAAAAAATTGTCACGGTCGTGGTTTTATAATGGGAGAATTGTCGCGGTTGCGACTTTATATTAGGAATCCGCTGTCTGCGAAATCAACAGTCAAATTCTCACTTTACAGAATGACCCCCAATGGCTGCATGCAGGAATAGCTTAGGATTTGTAAGAGTATGTGCCTATGTCTAGACTAATGATAGAAACAACATCAAGGGGATTTAGAATCCTGCCTGTCTTATTACTGCCAATAGTTCAGCAACGCTGACAGAAGATCTGTGAAATAAAATGACGCAAATACTCCAATATAAATCATAATTCCAGTCCCCATGCCGCATCGTTTCTTTCACTGCAAAATACATGCATACAACTATAAATGCAAGCATATTAGCTCTGCTTTGTTTAGTATACAAATAAGATATGCTAACAAATATATCTTCTCTAATAAAAATTAGATATATTAGATATTCTATGATTGGCAATAATCAGGTTTTACAAATCACATTATTTACTTCTGCACAGGCAATACCCAATTCAGCGCTCATGTTCTGTTATGTCATTTGAATGTTATTTGAATGAAGTATCTTGTTAATTTAGTTAGTAAATTATTTGCCACTGATGCTTATCTTCTGTGCAGATAAATACGGACACTAAGCAGCTAGCATACGCTTCTTTCTATTTGCAAAAGGAGTATTTTGGTGCAATTAAACCTACTGGAATTATTGTAGGTAAGAAGTCAGCAGATGAAAAGATTTCATACAGGATGCACTGAATTTTTTGGCATATTATTCACTTTAATAAATTTCAGTAGTTGAGATAGACTTCAATTTTAAATATTTATTAAAGCTTGGATGAAATTGTTGCAAAGTCAAAGTGATTTGGAAAATTTTTACGTAGTATCAGGCACAAAAGAGGAAATGTAACAAAAACAGCCATACATTACTTTGGACTAATAACCCATAGCAATAAATTAGATGTCTGTCTTACTTTGGGTAAGACAGGGGTCAGCAAACTTTGAAAAGGAGGGAGCCATTTTGCTCCCTCCTCCACCAGCGACAACATTTTTTAAGCCACAAAGGGGGAGGAGCGTATACTGCAGATCACATGACATGCCAACGTTCAATCAGAAGGAGCGTTGGAGGTCATGGGTGGGGATAAGGAGGTGCACCGTGAGCCACAACACAGCAGCTGAAGAGCCGCATGTGGCTCCCGAGCCGCACTTTGCCTCCCACTGGGGTAAGACATTGGGAGGCTCTCTGATGCTGTTTACAGATGGTTATATGCATTGAGAAGACTGCATTGGGCAAACAAAATGCATAGTGGGACCTTTACACACCCCCCCCCCAAAAAAAAAAAAAAAAAAAAATA
>JAKJJM010041622.1:0-12087 GCA_021901965.1 Pipa carvalhoi
ACCCGAACTTCCGAGCAAAAGCTCGGCTCGGCTCGGGTGACGAAAATTCCCGAAGTTCGGCTCGAACTAACGTTTGAGCCGAGCAGTTCGACCAACACTAGTTACAATGTGTAACTAAGTATTTTTGTGTATTGTCCCTGGATTTATTTATCCTATAAGTGCAGAAGGCCTGAGAGAAATCTCATCTAAAACAAACACAAAGTACATTTTTGTAAAACAGAAAACTCATAGTGGCCATTATTTAATTATATATTTAGGTTAATAAAACTAAATTCAAAACAATCATTAACCTCTAGTTTGGTAATAATTATAAGGAGAATAATACACATTAACTGGATGCTGGAAATATAACAGCAGCAACTTATGAACTGTTTGAGGCTTAAAACATATAATTATGTCTTAATTTACAGAACGGTATATTAATGGCAAAACATTATTTGTTTGAACATTAAATGTTATTAATTTAAAAGAGGCATTTTAAATAAAAATATTTATTTAGATCTCTCCCTACTGGAAAGAATCAAAATTATGGACAAAAATTGTAAATATATTGCAATAATTTATTTGTATATTTGGGATTTGTGCATAACTTTGAAAGGAAGTATGTTGTCAGCCTCTGCACAACAATGAAGGCTGTGTTGCAGTTCTTACATTATGAACTGTATTAATTACAGGTCCATATATGTGCAAAATTAATCACACAGTATTAGAACTAAGTATGTACCATGAGGATTTTAATGAGCTTTTAAATGCACTTTAAATCCCATTTGTGTGAGATAGCAATTATGGATCTTTGTATAAACTAGTGCTGTACAGCTTCCTGTAGAATAGACAAATCTGTTTTTAGCTATTTGGATTTTGTCAGGAGAGGGCAGATTATTCTAGAAAGTGTGTACCATGCCACAAAAATATATTACTAATGAATAACTAGCTAAAAAGGGAGATTTTAAGCAATGCTCCCTGAGAAATATTTGATTAGATAATATTCAATTTATTGTCACTGTGTTTGTACAGGTACCTCACCAGCGAAAATTGTTTTTGCGTCCATTCAACAAAATAAATAGTAATAACAAATAATAAATAAATAACATGCATCAACAAGTTGTTACGTCACAGAGCAAGATAGAAAGAAAGTAGTAACAAGAGAAGAGTGTGCATAGTTAGGAATAATGCGCTTCAGTGAGACAGGAAAAAATTCAGAATAGTAACAGCTTCAGGGAAGAAGCAGTTCCTTAGTCTACAAGTGTGTGAGTTCAGACATCTGTATCGTCTCCCAGATGGCAGTAGGAAGAACAGCTCATGGTTCAGGTGACAAATGTCATTTATGATTTTTTGTGCTGTAGCCAGACAGCGACTCCGGTAGATATCCTCTACGGGGGTAAGTTGCGTGCCAATGATACACTGTGCCGTCTTGACTACCCTTTGGAGCGCTTTACGGTCTAATGAGCTGCAGTTACCATACCATGCCATTATACAGTATGTGATGATGCTCTTAATGGTGCATCGATAGAAGTCTATTAATATTCTAGAGCAGACCTGTGCTTTCCTGAGACACCTGAGGAAATAGAGATGTTGTTGCGCACTTTTTTTATAGATTTAGAGGAGTGAAGGGACCATGTTAGGGTTTTTGATAGATGGATTCCCACAGGGCTGTGGAGTTGGAGTCAGAGTTGTGGAGTCGGTGCCCATTTTGGCAGAGTCAGAGTTAGGGGAAATTGAGGAGTCGGGGCTTTGGCTTACTGACTCCACAGCCCTGGATTCCCAGAAACTTGAACTTGTCTACCCTCTCCACTAGGTCACTGTGGATTAGCACTGGGGGGTATATAGGTTCCTACTCCTTCTGAAGTCAACAACCATCTCCTTTGTCTTTCAGGCGTTCAGTAAAAGCTTGTTGTGGTCTCATAAAGACACCAGGATCTGCACTTCTTCAATGTAGGCAGTCACATCATCTCCTTTTATGAGGCCAGGGACAGTGATGTCGTCTGTGAATTTTATAATCCTATTGGAATTGTGAGAGGCGATATAATCATAGGTGAACAGGGAGTATAGGAATGGACTTAGTACACAACCCTGCGGGATGCCAGTGTTTAGACAGATGGCCAAGGATATTGTGTTGTTTAGCATCTAAATCAACAAAAGAATGGCTTCACTGGAATAAGATTAAGGCTTTGGAATGGCCCAGACAGAGTCCAGACCTAAATCCCATCGAACATCTGTGGGGTGATCTGAAGAGGGCTGTGCACAGGAGATACCCTTACAATTTGTCAGATTTGGAGCAGTTTTGCAAAGAAGAGTGGGCAAGTATTGCCATGTCAAGATGTGCCACGCTGATGGGCTCCTACCCAAAAAGACTGAGTGCTGTAATAAAAGCCAAAGGTGCTGCAACAAAGTATTAGTTTAAGGGCGTGCATATTTATGCAACCAGGTTATTTTAACTTTTTTATTTTATATTTTTCCCCTTTAAAGATTTCTGTTTGTTTTTCAATTGCACTGTACAGGTTTTAGGTCACATTAAAGGTGGAAAAAGTTGTGAAATTATTTGTCTTGCTGTCATTTTTTTACATCACAAAAACCTAGCATCTGAACAGGGGTGTGTAGACTTTTTATATCATATATATATATATATATATATATATATATATATATATATAACATCAAAAGTTATTGCTAGGACTGATTTTTGCATTATTTGACTTGGCTTCAAAATCTGTAGCATCAGCAAAAATCTATTTTTTTCACCTTCCTGTTTCAATTTCATAATTAAATTGTATTGTATTGTATTATTGTATTTGAAGAAACGGCATCCTTTTCCTTTGTCTGTAGTGCAAAAACAGAACTTTCAGGGAGTCCTTTTCAAGTTATGCATTTTAAGCATTAGACATGTTCATTAGGCATGCTCATTCTCCTTCCTTTGTGAATGGCATGGTACACTATCCAATTCTAGCTTAGAACTCCATTTGTCTGTTTTCTTAGTGAGTAAAAATTCTTTCTGTACCTTCCAGAATATATTTTTTGTTTTAGTGTGAACTTTCTTGCCTTTAATTATTAACACTTTTCTCAGTTATTACCAGTTACACAAACCTATTGATCTTTATTTTCAGCAAAGACCTCAGTTCCAAATGCGTTATACGATGTACAGCAAATTTTCCTGCTGGCTTTTTCTTTTGTTTCTGTTTTCAATTCTTGTTGCAGTTTATGCTGGAAACTTATATTTTAATTTCCTGCGGAAGGAAAGTTAATCTTAAATTTGTCCATTTTGGGGCTGGGAAGATTTCACCTTTTTAGACCATTTACAAAGCTATCTGATTTCTATCAGTGTTGCCAATACAAAGTTTAAGATTGAGTCTTCTTTTTTAATGAAGGATAGACGTTCTCTCAGATTGCAATAGATATATTTATTGCCACTGCAGATTTGTCACAGATAGGCATTAAAGAAGGAATAGGAGGAATATATGGATATATATATATAATATAATAATACAGATAAGTCACCCGGCCCCATTGTTACCTTTATTCTAAGTTACATTAGTTTTTAGTTAGTTGTGAATAATTATCATAGCTGAAAAAAAACAAATCAATGTTTAGGCATCTTAGCATGCATTTGTCAAGATCATGTATATATCACATAATCTTCAGTTAAAATGGTACCTTAATAAGTATGCATTACAAACAAGGCAATGTTTTAGACCTCACTTGTGTTTTCTCAAGCTGTAATACTTGTAATGTTAACAGCAATTTGATGAAGCAGTATAATAAAAACAAATAAAGATTATAATTCTTTATTTAAACCCTGAGATATAAGAGATTTCAAATTATATATCAACCAAACTTCTAAACTCTTGATTTTATTTTTCTTTTAATATTGGCCAAAATGTTTGATACGTAACAATTACCAATTGCCACTGTCTGCTAAAGTAAATTGTCTACAAATACTTGTATACTGATAGCAAGAGCCCTTAATGGTATATGCCCCATGCAAATGTGTAAATCATTAATGCCTTGGCTCTTGGAGTCACCATTTAAAATAATAAAACAATCAATGACAATTGCAGGAAATTTATTATTACAATAGTAATGACTTATTTTTTTCAACATATATTTCAGTAAATGTTGTCTTAATCTTTGACAAACGTAAAAGAAGCAAACAACACTCTAATATAGCTGTAGGAAACAACACAAAACCCACATGTCCTGCCAAACACATCAGTCGATTTTTTTGCTATCTTAATCTCCGATAACTGCTAGGAGATATGCTGTAGAAGAGAAATCTGAAATGCCTACATCAGTACCCAGATCTAATAAACAGACTGCTGAACACCTGAAACATTTTGAGTCCTACATTTTTCAGATGTTGGTCATACTGTAAACTTTATTGATGCTTGCTTGCCAGTATGTTTTAAATTTAAAAGAAGGAAGAAATGTAATGTTCATATGTGAGATATATAAATAAGGTTGTTTACGTTTCTTGTTAATGGCGCCTCTTCTACAAGTCAGCCATGTGCAGCAGAGCTTAGGTGTGTTTGTTATGGTAATAAATTCCTGTGTTCAGACATTTTATGCTCAGTCACTACACAGACCATCTAAAACAGGTTCATTCTATTCTAATGTATTTTTGGCAGTTCCGAATAAAAAGGTAACAAGCAGCACACGGACCGCCAAACTTCAGCCAATAATAATAAATGTTTACTGTAATTTTTAACTTATTGAATACATACTATTGTCTTTACAGACCTGGTCCATGGTTGTATTGTAGACACAACAGTGTGATAAATTCAAATGAATATTTAGAATGTACACCAGAGCATTGATTTAAAACATTTTGCAATTAAACATTTTTACAGCTCAATAACAAAGATTGTGAACATTTTTATTTGCTATAATATTTACAAGTATAGAAGCACGTTTTCATTGGTATTACAACCTATAACAACCTATAAATAACAGTAGTTAGTTTTACCCAGTTTACTATAGTTGGAGTTAGTATTAAACAACATAATTCATCAACATAGCCGATAATTTCCAGAAGTCTAGTAATCCATAGCCACCAATTAGAAGTTGGAATTCATAATTCTGTTAACCCTATACTAATGAATTCCCGCGGGAATTTCAATTTCCAGAATCTGGAAATCGAAATTCCCGCGGTAGGATCTCGCAAGATCACCTCCCGTGAGAATGTCAGAAAGACCTATAGCGGTCTTTCCGACTTTCATAAATTTTGCCCATAGAGTTACTAGCAATAACTAAATACAAAATTTAGAGAGAATTGACATGAATTTTTGATGACAAGAAATGGATTAACAAAACTGAAGTTGCTTTAGTGATTAGGTAAAATAAACTCTCAGGGGGTTATTGACCAAAGTGAGAATTTGGCCCTCAAAGTGAATTCTTATCACTTCACGTTGTTGCGCTCTGATTCTCTGCTCCCTATTGACTAAACAGATGATTCCCATAGTAAATTTGCGACGGCGTCAGTATTCCCATAGTGAATTCGTGACTGTGTCAGTAGCCATCCATTGTGTAATGTGCGACTGTTGTTAGCTGGCAATTCGCCACATAGCAAAGTTTGCTGACTCTCGAAAGCTTGTCTTAAACAATGAACTGTTAATTGAAATAAAGTATCATACATGAGACATGTATGTGAATTTTGTGTAAATATCTAATATTGTATTAAAGGCCACCATGCATTGCAAGTGTCTTTTTTTAATAATCTAAAAGGTAGGATTTCAGTTTGCAGGAAATATATTCTTTGTGGGGTTTACATGCTTATAAAGCAAGTATTTGGGTATTTCACACAAAATCTGCGCATAATATAAAGTGATGTTCTACACTCTGGGTATTTACATTAAATATATAAGATATTATTTCATTCATGTTTGATTGTATGATTGGATGGACTTATATTTGTTCAAATAATCTAAAAATGTAAATGTTCTTATCACACAATAATATTGTACATTTAGATTGTAAGCTCTAAGGGGCAGGAACCTCCAACCTCTTGTGTCAACCACAACCTAGTATTTAAAGTGATGTATCCTTGTGATATTATACTTGTATTGTGTAATGCACTTTTTCTATGTCTGTACTTTTGTGGCGCTTTATAAATAAAATTGTACAATACAATACAATAAAAAAAATTTTTTTTCATTTAGAGAAAAAAACAATTAATCAATAAGTTCCCATGTATTCAAAATACTATGGTTTTTCTCATTATTGATTGTTTTGTTTTCTAGATCAGAGTTCTGTGTTTGTAAGGATCAAAGGGGCAGGGAAGAACAGCATTGGATGCTTACAATGCACACATATTGCCAATTACTTTCAATATGAATGTTAGTGTGGCTCCCTGTATTAGATTCTAAAGTACTATCTATTGTAGCTGCATACACATCAAATTTCATCCAGCTTTTAAGTATACAAATATTCATTGTTTTTTTTAAAGATCAATTTTGGTCCTTTAACATAAAACTTTTACATTTGTCTTGTCAGACACATTGCTGGGCCATGGAGCCTACAGTGACTCAACAAAGCCTGTTGTGAACCCATAGAGCTTCCAGTTGTCACACAAAGCTCTGGTCTCTCCCATTCTAAGCCTAAAACCCCAGTGTACCAGTGATGTCAGTGGCTAGAATTGGCTGAAGAACCTGGAAGCGCTGGGTTGGAGCATACAGAGAAAGCAGACACAAGTGATGTATAACAGAGCGCTGTTTGTGACAGTGGTGGATCTAAATAATAAGCTTGCATGCAATAATAAAAGCACATTCACTAATAATAATATAACGCATTCTATGTACTCACCTGTCCAAGCATTTTTCCAGTTTTTAACTCTCCATGGTCCATTCAAAAATATCTAACAGCTTGTTGTCTATAAGTAAATGTCCATAAGAAATCTGTAAAACTTATGGTAGCTTCAAGAGCAATACAAAAATTCTTGCTAGTTTTAAAATTTATGAGCGACTACACACATAAAATAAAAATGTAATGCAAAGAGAAATATGTTGTTATGATAATGGTATGCTTTTTCATTGTCTCCTTCCAGAATATGATTGCTTGACAATGTACTTGCCATTAAAATGATATTGTCGACATATTGTTTGGAATGTGCCACTTAACTTAGAATTAGTGACAATAATTAACACTTTTATGCAATGTTACTTTACAGGTAGTAATGAAAGCATTTGTCACCTTTTCAAACTGATTTTTTTCTAGTGACAATAAATAATTTACCATTGTTTTCATTTTCGAAGGAAATTAAATTATCACATTTTATAATGATTTCCTCTATTTGCACTAAAAGTAATTGACACATTTTGTATATTGATTTTAAACTCAGTTTCAACACTATTTCATGCAAACTAAAGTGTTTCTGTTTGTGTTGTTTTTAAGTTCTAATTGATTTGAAAGAATCAACTGCAAAACGCCCAAATGGAAATAATTCTGTACAAATCTACTGTGACAAGGGCAGGGACCTGCAGAAATTCAGTTAATGGAAAAAAGATTAGAGATCAGCAACAAAATAGTTAAAACTCATGTGCCCAATTACAAAGCCAAGTGACTAGAAACAATCCAGTGAAAAGTGATCAGCAACAAACTGGTAAAAGTGACTAGCAACATATCAGTTTAAGGATGAAATTTATTAAAATCAAGAATGCCATTTTCGATTTACATAAATTGAAAATGGCAATCTCGTTTTCAAAATCCGTATTTCTGTTTTTGCTAGTAAGTGTAACGACGGTGCTTCTATGCGAGCACCGCTCGTTACATGTAGCTGCTAATGCTAGAAGCCGCTGGGGAGACCAATCTCTCCACAGAGCTTCCTGGTTGGCCTTAGCCAATCAGAAGCCGCTAACGTCACGGATGACGTCAGCGGCGGCCAAATCAATTGGCTGAACGATGCCAATTAAGTTGGCCGCCACTGACGTCATCCGTGACGTCAGCAGCTCCTGATTGGCTAAGGTGTCACGGCCTTAGCCAATCAAGAGCCAACAGCCAACTCAATTGGCAGCGCTCAGCCAATTGAATTGGCCGCCGCTGACATCATCCGTGACGTTAGCACTCAGCCAATTGAATTCTTATTGTGGCACAATCAGTGGCTCCACAGGCAAACAGCTGCTCTGTGGGGCAATTGCCAGGTCTGCAGGGCAATCAGGGGCTCTGCAGGCAAACAGCTGCTCTGTGGGGCAATTGCCAGGTCTGCAGGGCAATCAGTGGTTCTGAAGGCCAAAAGCATCTCTGTGGAGCAATTAATAGTGACACAGAGCAATCAGTGGCTCTGCAGGACATGGCCTGTTCTGCAGGGCAATCAGCAGGTCTTTTAGGGCTGTGTGGGGCCATCAGCAGCTCTGCTGCAAATGGCTACTCTGTAGAGAAACAACAAAAATGCAAATTTGCATATGAGTTTGTGAATATACATGTGAATGTGTTTTTTGCTTCCAATGTAAATGATTCCAGTGGTGAATCATTGTCTATAAATAAGAATGTTATTTACTCTGTACCTTCCTCATTCTGAGGGATCTGTATTAGGAACATCATTATCAGATATGGATAAAATAATAAAGTTTTATTTCAGAGATAAAAGGATGGTTACCAGGAATATCATTGTATATGTGTTTTAATTAGCTCTTTACCTAAATCTAAAATAAAATAGTTGAATAAAAAAATATAGTGTCACTTTAAATCTCTTACAGCAATACTGAAAAGTGGTTCTGGAAATCATTATCTGTAATTACAGCATAATGTAAAAGTCTGTCATTTTTCTACAAATAGATTTAAATGTCTTCTATGAAAAGTATTAATAGTATTTATAAAGTGGAATTTAACAAATCTATATGTACTGGTTTGTACTTATTTATTTGCAGATGTTATCCAACTGCTACCTTTCCTTTTTAGTACTGCAGCAGTATTATATAAATCAAGTGTTTTACTGATACCCTTAACTTGTCAGGGATCTGTATTATTTGGTATAAGTTTGCAAACATTCATATGTCCTTGTACATTCTAGTGTGGAACATTAACCACTGATCTATACTCTTTTATAATCGAATCTTCAAAAATATGGGTCTTCTGTTTTGTAAAAGGTATATCATATGCTTTTTTTTTCTTTCCTCTGTAGTTTTAGAAACATTTGAATTTGAACATTTTTTTATTGCAGTGTGAATGTGTGAAATATATTCTAATATTTCTCACTTGTATTTTAATTGCAAAGTGGAAAAGAAAATTAAAATAATGACAGTAGCGGCACAAAGCTGTGTGTTTAGAATGACAATGAAGAAAAGAGCAGACTGGGCCCTCATCATTTTAAATGTCAGTAACTTAGGAACAGATCCATCTGCTGCTAAACTTTGAGGAACTTATTCATGAAAGTTTGCACAAACCAGTCTGAATTTGCATCCGAATGAGATGTTTATGACAGTCATGTGGCACTCTTCACTCCACTTTGTGTGTGCATGCACACATACAACTGCTATTTGCCAAGCATCGGATTACTGCTTTGAATACGCTTATTTGACTTAGCCAGATCAACATAGAGAAGCAGGGGGTTGATGGGAGCGCTCCAATATGGCATAACACAATTGTTCATTAAAAAGTGTCAATAAAGAGGGGCAGAGTCTAGCATGCAAACAAGATGGCTATATAAACCTCCCTTGGAACACAGCAACCAAACAAAAGCAAAAGACTGACCCGCTGGATCCTGCAAAGCAAGTTTCAATTCAAGACAATCCGCCTGAGTAACATGCCAGGCAAATAGAGCGCCAAAAAGAAACAAAAAAATTGGTGCACTACTTCACATCATCACAACAAAAGGAAGACACACCAGAATCAGACGCCGCCATGGACACACCGGCCTCCACACCACTACTGGGACAAATCCATACCCGTACGCACCAGCCTCTGTGACAGAGATAAAAGAAATGCTGAAGGACCTAAACCACTCGCTCAAAACAGAAATGCAAACCTTTGCCGAAGACTTTAAACAAGAAATACAACAAATAGGAGAAAGACCATGTGGAACAAAAACATAAGTGAGTACGCAGAAGCTTACAATAATTTACTAGACCACATAAACAACTCCAGAAAAAAGTCACACTGCACACAGAAAAAGTTGCAGATTTAGAAGATAGAGGAAGGACAGACATCATTAGAATCAAAGGTATCCCCTGAAACAGTATTCCAACAAAACCTTGAAAGCTACTTTACACAAATGGTTAATGCCGTACTACCAAATGCAACACAAGCAGAACTAACAATCGATAGGATACACAGGGTGAACAGACCCCACAACACCCCAGAGAGTACCCCTAGAGCTGTGCTGATCAAATTACACAGATATAGCACCAAAGAAAACCTAATAATGACAACAAGAAACATGGCCACGGGAATACAGAAACATTGACTTTTTTCAAGATCTTTCGCAAGGAACAATATTCAAAAGACGCACTTTTCAACCAGCTGGAAAAATACTGAGAGAACAAAAAAACAAATATCGCTGGGGATACCCAACAAAACTGATCATTCAGAGAAACAGAACAAGCTTGATTTTTTCCAATGCAGAAGACGCAATGCAAGCACTAAAGGGATGGCAACTCATAGACAACAACACCGAGGAATGAGACCCAAAAGACAAGATGACAACTAAAGTTCTACAAAAGCTACAGATAGAATGGGAAACAGATACCTGACCAACTGCCAAAAGTTGAGACAAGAGAAACAAAACAAAATGAGAAGATAAGAAAACTACGGGAAACATCTCCTTTCCCTTTTCTCCTCTCCTTACACCCTTACCATCTCCCCTAACCCCTCCCCCCTTTTACGGGACCACATGGGCCAAAACATCTCCTTTCCCTTTTCTCCTCTTCTTACACCCTTACCATTTACCCTCCCCCCCTTTTATATTTTTGTTGTTTGGTATTATTATCACCATTATAATTATTACCACCATTATTGTCATTTATATATTCCACATGACTGCACTAAGGTTGCAGAGAAAAAGAGGGACAGCGACCACTTTCCTAGAACTATCTCCACCTTCAAAATAGCAGACAAAAACTGCAAGCAAGTTGCTAGTAAGGTCTAAAAAGAAATCAAAAGAAAAAATGTATTATATAATGTTTAAAAATGTTATACTGTTATTAAAATGTTGTAGTTATTGAAAAATGCATGTTACTAAATCAACAAGATTGCACGATGCACAGACACACAGTGGTGATACCAACAAAAGAGTGAACAATGCAAGGGGACTAAACACCCTACAAAAACAAAAATACAAGATGTTTCCAAAATCAAAATAGAATAACACCATCCTCTAGGTTAGATTTTTGATGTGATTTTTCTTTTTTAATTAAAAGTATTAATTTGTGGGTTACTTGAAAGATTTGTGCTGTTTACATGGGATTTATACTGTTTGAATATTTTTGGGTTATTTTCTTTTCATTCTGCTTGTTTTACATTATTTATAGACTTCAAATTGTTGGCTTTAATATATGTACGCAACCTAATCAACTCCATCCCTCAGTGTATTGTGTTTATTTTAAGGTTGCCATTAAGAATATAAAGGAATGGCTTTATGTTGCAGCTTTAAAACCTCATGCAGAACTGGGTGGTTTTTTATACATTGATTTGAATGAATGTCCACTAAAGACCTACACTGACTAAAACAGAGTTATCTAAGACACTGGAGGCAGTGACTTGGGTCACTCGTTAAGACAAATGTATTATTACTGGTCACTTGCTTATGAAAATATGATATTCATGGTAGCTTGACATTTCAACTTGAATTTAAAATAGATTATCTCAGGTCTATTGTTTTTATTTGATGTTTAACTTTTATCTAGGTTGTTGCTGGCTTTGTAACTGGAACATTTAGCATACTTTTTAGTATAAAGCCACTTTTACAAACCAGTTTGCGAGTGGAAACTGCTGTTTGTACAAATCCAGAATTCAGCCAATCTGTCTTGATCAGTTAAAGGAGAACTACACACAAATACATGTATAAGTAGTACACCTACCTGCCTCCTAAATCGTTGTATTAAAAAATCCAAAATCATTCTGTAGTCTGTGCACTGTCCCACTGAAGTTTGCAAAAGTCTGCAGTAT
>JAKJJM010041666.1:0-10797 GCA_021901965.1 Pipa carvalhoi
CGCTTGACTTGGATGAGGATCAGATCACATTTTATGACAAGTTAATGCAGAAAACCATAAAATTTCAAGAGGTTCACATACTTTTTCTTGCCACTGTATACATTCTTGCCATCAAACATACAGGCTGTTCAAAAACAGACAGGGATTCAGTTGACAGCAATGCAATTTGTTTGGCTCTGAATTAATGTAACCATTAGGTACACTAGTCTGAAACTTATGACCAAGACATGCCTGATCTAAGGGACATTATTTCCTATAATAATTTGGTGTACACAGAGTGCATCTGCCCAGTGTTTACCAAAAAGGTTACCAATTTAAAGGTTTGGTTACCTTAAATAGGGATCACATGACTACTTTTAATGGGGAGTGATATGTCCTTGGTTCAATAGTATGTTGGAAAAAAGAAATTGGAAACAAAATGACTGTTTTAGTTCCGAGCACTTATAATTTCTTTTTTTTTTTTCCCTTGGCACTCTAGAAGAAATTTGAAGCCACTGGTCACACCTCCTCAAACCTATAACTGGTGCAGGCAATTGAAAAGTACAATAAAAATCCTAGGGCAGTCTCACCAAAGGAGAAGTTGTTGTGGCAGCGCATAAAAAATGAAAGAAACAAAAGAAAAGCACCTAGTGCATTAAACTTAATAAACGATAAAACAATGTGTACGTGCACAAACAAAGTGAACTATACATAGACCACTGAAAATCCGATAAAAAAAGTGTGACAAGACAATGTCCCAAAATATACAGCCAAGGCAACAAAGGAGTGGCTCAAAAAGAAGCACATTAAGGACATGGAGTGGCCTAGCCAGTCTCCAGACTTTAATCCCATAGAAAACTTATGAAAGGAGTTGAAGCTCCGAGTTGCCAAGTGACAGCCTTAAAATCTTAATGATTTAGAGATGAACTGCAAAGAGGAGTGGACCAAATTTCCTCCTGAATTGTGCGCAAACCTAATCATCAACTACAAAAAACGTCTGACTGCTGTGCTTGCCAACAAGTGTTTTGCCACAAAGTATTAAAGTGTACCTATCAGCTCCAAACAACATTAGTTCATAAAATAGAGACAGTCTGTAGGAACGTTTTTGTAATACACTTCCATTAAAAAAAAAATGTACCTTTCTCTGTCATTTTGCCTCCTGTCTCTGCCTGTCAGCTCGACTCTGCAAGCTTGGTCGGATAGAAAGCTGTAGGAGGAGGCATGGCTTACTTGATTGACAAGTAAGTGCCTCCTACCAGACTTCCTTCCTGTGTCACGCCCCTGCCAGCCTGCCTGTGTCAGCCTTGAAGTCAGTGCGAGCAGAGGTACTCGTGTGGGGGGGCGGGGAGAAGGGTATATAAAAGATTCCCAGTCCTCATCAGAAAGAAACAAAACCCGCTTTAACAGGCGAAAAAATCGTCACTAGTTTCTCCTATTCACAAACAGGTACAAGCGCTGGTGCCAGAGCAATGGGAAAAACTTAAATAAAAAATGTCAAAAATTGTATAATTTCTCACAGGATCAAATTGACTTATGGTCCTCTCCTCCTGTTCTTGATTCCCCTATTTCCAGGCTAGCTAAAAATACAACTTTGCCGGTTCTAAATGCTTCCACATTTAAAGACCCCACTGATATAAAAATAGAGGGGTTTCTGAAATCCCTATTTGTGGCTTCAGGGTCTTCTTTATGTCCCATTCTAACCTCTGCATGGGTTAGATGAGCCATAAAAGCATGGTCAGAATCTCTGATTCTGAGTTAAGAGAATCAATGACCTTTCAATGTTCGCTTATTGAGCAAATTCTGCAATATGGTGAATACAGTATGTTACCAATTCAGGTGACTATGATAATTACAATCTTACAGAGCACTTTGCATCACTGCGTGCGTGTGCACATTTACTTCTACTATTGGTGACACAGAAACTTTTGTATTATTCAGTTACTGGGATATAGTGAGGATGACGTCACTGCACTTCACTGGAGTAATTCATATCACTCCGCATGACTTCGCATCCTACTTCTTCTATTCAACTGACTTCACCACACTACGGGCGAAATTTATAAAAGTCTTATTGATGATGCCAAAACGGGTCTGGATCAAAAAATATTGATCGATACTTTTCGATCCGTTACCGCTGGGAAAGTGTCATAAGGCTTATGGCACTTTCCCTGTGGTCGATATTTTTCGATCCAGACCCGTTTTGGCATCATTGATAAAAGTCGAAAAGGCTGAAATCGGCTTTTTCAACTTATGTAAATTTTGCCCTAAGCATGTGACTGAGTCCCTAGCAGTCTGCCTGACAAATTTATGCACAGCTTCATCAATAAGGAAAAAAGAATGTGAGACTATTTTGACGAATTGTAGCTAAGAGAATTCAACAGGTGAATTCATCCTTCAGTCAATAAGGCTCTTCGTCCCAATGTGCCTATAGCTTAAAGGACATAATTCAGTATACTTCAGAATCTCCCAGTGGCATTGCAATACAAGGTATATACAAAGTACAATTTAGAACTTGCCACTGACCACCTTAATGTCATTACAATATCTCTCACAAACATCCCTAGTATCAGAAAACAATTATAAGGCTAGTTTACACAGAAGCAGGAATTTAGGGAGTGGTTGCTGAGCAGGACCATATGCCAATAACCCTCAAACTATAGAAGACTGGAGTTTTGGATTATAATAAAACAATAGTAGTTTACAAAATATCTGACCTTTTTACTATTAGAATACTGTGTCTGTGCATTACAAATTACTAAGGAGAATGCCTCTTTTTATTAGCAAAATGGAGGAAATAACAGATGATGGAAAATAAAGACTTAGGGGGTTATTCTCTAAAGTGAGAATTCGACTGTCAAATTCTCAAACAGCGGATTCCCATAGCAATTTTCAAAGTTATGACTTTGACAACATTTCCACTGTAAAGTCGCAACTGCAACAATATTCTCATTATAAAGTTGCAACTATGACAATTGCAGTCTATTGCGACTGTTTTTAGCTAGCGAATTCACACCTTTACACGATAATTCAGACTTTAGAGAACACCCCCCTGAAAGGGTTATCACCAGATACAGGCAATCAAAAATACCCTGAAACATTAGTAGATGCAAAGGTCCCTTACATAGTAAATCATATAAATATCTAGATTAGACATACATGACTGTGAGTTACCTTTTAAAGGACTAAAACAAAGGAGCACCCTGTGGTGTTAATACTTTATACCAGCAGGTGTCACCAGAGCTGGGTTTGCTGAGGTGAGACACAAAACTAATAAACTTATCTTCTTGTTTATGTTTTGCCCATTTTCACTGAAAGCTTTATACATTTCTGGATATGGTAAAGATCCTATTTTTAGATCAAACTCCTCTCACTGAAAACAAATAATGCACACTGGTGCAGTGTTCCTAACATGCACAGCCCAGCTTTCATGCTGTGTATGAGTTGTATACGGCAGGTATTAAACTGTTGTATCACCACATGCTTTTTCACCCCCAACTGGCCCATTGCCCAGTGCCAACATTCCTGCCCAATGACTAAAATTTGATGAAGCTGCCTTAGAGTTTCAGTTGGCTAGCTAGGGAGAGGCATAGAGGAGAGTTATGCAAAAAGAAGTAGAAGCTACATTTTTTTCTTTAGGACAAGGGATCCAAGAGTCAGCAGGGCATGAGTAGTTAAATGGTTAAATAATTCATGAATCCGGTGCCAGCCAACAAGAACCCCAACCCCCACTCTAACTGGGCCGGCGCTGACGTGGCACTACCAGGGGTGAATGTGAAGGGGTGTGTGAGGGCAGGACATAGGAATGGAGGAGGGAGAGTGCGGCGTTTTATGCTGGTGATGATATTTGCAAACAGATAATGTAGTAATGAATAAATAACTTACTTAAAATATGCTATGCATTTAGAATGGGACTTTTTTGGTTGTTAAAAGAACATTTGTATTACACTGCAATAAATATATAAACACACACATCTACAGTACATCATTAACTGTGCATAATACTGATCTGTCTAGAAGCCTATGCCATCTTGTCATGCAAACTGAACATTATATAGTATATAAAGACATTTGATATCCCTGGAGTGTATGATTGCCATTCTACATCAAACTGTGTGTACAGTTATTATATCATGGAAGTGTTAAGCTGCTGTTCAGTTTGCCTATTTATAGATACAGAATGGGCTTTTCTTTTCCTAAGCTGATTTCAAAGATAAGATGATAAACGTTTGGCTCTTTCGGGTCATATGGCCACTACTCTGTGGGTTTATATAAATAATCTGCCAAGGAAAACGCAAAACAATTTTGTCTTTTTAAATCAATAATTTTTTATGATATAACAGGTTATCTATAGTTTGTATTCTGTAGCACTCTTTAAAGCAGTGTGTAACTGCATATCCGGTCAATATTCTATAATATAAAATAAGATGAGGAGGCTATAAAATTGTATTCAGGGAATTAATTACTCTTTTTTTCTTGCTGAGGGAGCCACAGTAATACGTGAACTATGACATAGGCTTGCAGCTTATGCTATTAACTGGACTTGTTTATATCTAACACTTTTAGAAGAACTCATAAAAAATAAGTTGCAATTCAGTTGTATATGTGGAGCCCTTATATATTTCTATCACCTAGAATGGTATGTACTCATATTCCTAAGCTCAGTCTCCAGAGTATGGTCTCCCGCTTACAGATCTAAAGAAGGCTTTTGTTGCCACAAGTAAGTACGTTATCACACATCTGTGGCCACCAGAAAGTTTTTAAAAGTTAATAAATCAAAATCATTAAAAATGTCATATTACCGGTATGTGGAAAATGGATAAAAAAAAACAATTTTTTGTCTTGAAAATTTAAAAATCATGAAATGGATTTTTTTTTTTTCATACTAGGGGGAACATACAAAATTATGCTTTATATGGTATACAGACTTTTGACAGAGTATGGTACTATGTAAAGCAACAATAGGAATGTAGAATCTGCCTACAAGAGCTAACAAGGTGTAGGCAACCTAAAAGGGGGCCAAAATCATTGTTTATTCAGTGATGGATGATATGTAATGATGCAGACAAGTGGGTGGATCCTCTGCACCACAGTGGAATTTAGCACAGGTTAACACTGAGGCACGGAGTCTAAGGAGGGCCAGGTCTTCACCTTTAAACCCCCGCAAGGGGGTACTGGGCTTTGCTTCGCGACCCTCAGAGTAACCTCCCACTGGTGGTAGGTGATAGTAAGGATACCGGCAAGCAGAGCAGGATACAGGAAGACAGACAGGATACACTGGAAACACTGGATACAAAGTGAATACAGCTCTGGACTTGAGCAGAGGAAACTCCTTGCTCAGGCAAGGACACATGGGGCGGTATTGTACCGATCTGTAGACATTAATTAAAATGGCTATGGATTTTTTCGGTACAAATATCCGATTTCCAGATTATGGAACCGGTCTTTCCGACTTTCATAAATACCACCCATGGAATCTGGCAGCTAAATATAGGGCAGCTCTTGATGTGATTGGCTGACAACAAATTCACTGATAGGTGGAAACTGAATTCCAATTATTAGAAACACCTGTGGAAGCCAGGGGAGCTCGGCTGTGTTGACAAAATTGCTCTAAAACAAGCTCAGATCAATCCAAAGTACTTTGACAGCCTAGTGGGACTTTCGCTGCCTCTGAGCCAGGTAACCCCGGTTTGAATCCTGGGCTCGATGCTTTACATGATAATTGCTTAGTTGTCAGATATTTTGTCGAGTATATAGAGGTCATAGGAGGTTAAACTATCTACAGGATAAGGTTGTTGGCCTACATTGGAGAGTGTTTTATGTTGTACGATAGAAGGGGTTCCAGAAGAAAAAGTAGAGTGTGAGAAAAGTCCTGAAAATATGAATGCGAAGATATATGGTAATCAGAGAGGAATAGAGGAGTACTTCATGTGTACAAGGGAGGTTAAGGCTGCAGTAATACTTTGAGATCAGATCAGAGATGTAGAAAGGGGCTTCATTTTTAAGTGCTCTATAAGTCAGAATAAGGATCTTGAAGCTATTTTTTGGGCAACAGACAACTGTTAGGTGATTACGATACTTACGAGGCACTTCACATCACCTTGCGTGCACGTGTACATGGAACTTCTATTATTGACTAAGCCGCGGAGTGTGTCAAAGAAGTGAATGTGACTAGGTGTACGGTTCCTAATTGACCTGTTTGACTCCGTCTCTTCAGACTGGCGAATTATGGGGCTGATGGCAGGGCTCTACATTCTACTTCTATCTTATTGACTATGCCACACATTGAATCCGAAAGCAATCGCTGCTGTCTGCTTGTTTGACAAGACTAACCACCGCTTAGTCAATAATGAAAAGTGAATTTGTGACTATTTTGGTGATGTGACGCGAATTGTAGTGAACACAACAGGTGAATTCTTCCTTTAGTCAGTGAGGCCATTAGAGTGATGATTGGAAAGGGGAAATGAGAAGCCTGCCAGGGTAGAGTCTTTAAGTAAAAAGTGGGACCTGGTTTAAAAAAGATATCACTAGATGTTAAGACAAAGAAGACAGAGAGGGAGAGAAGGTGAGAATGGGATTTGAAAATTGAGTATGTGTGTTTGGAAGAAGGGGAGGAGGAAATTGCCCTTAGAAAACAGAGAAAAAGAGAGAGAGAAAAAACAAATAGAGTGTGGGACAAGTTAAAGCAAACATAGTATGAAATGGTAGATAAAGACTTATATTTCCTGTTGGAAATACAGATGAGAGCCCTGTTCATTTCTGATTAATATTCCTATTCTGGTGTCAGACTCATAAAATAGGCACTTAAAGAAATAGGTACCTGATCAGGGCCCACTGCTCTAAATAAATAGTGCTAATAATCTACTTTACTACTTTATGAAATACACAAACTATTTTTAATGATAGTGCCCATTTCAGTACAGTACATTTCAAATATTTTTATTTCTGTTTTTATAGATGTTTCAGACATTTAGAATTATGTCTTATTTGTTGATATATATTGATACTGTGATAGGTTTGTAAAGATACACAATTGCAGGTACCTTACTACGGTTTTGATGGCACAAAAAGATAATTTTTTTTAACCAAACTCAAAAGCTCTGTTTTACAGTTCTTGTTTTGATTAGCGAAAGTATGTTTTTATATTTGGTGGTTATATGTACCAATCTGTCATATCCTGCAGCATTACTTTGCGTACCCCTAGTTTATCCTTTGAAGATAGAGGCAGTCATTTACAATAGATGAGGGAAATTTTATTTTTATCAGAATTCTCTTTGGCTATAAAGAGGTTTTAGTGATGTTTTATCGAGGAAGTTTAAAGCAGAGCCACTTGTGACTGAATAAATAAGAAAAAAGTCTCCCCTAGGCAGAGGTACAGGGACAGTCTCCCTGAGTGGTTTATGTGTTTTTCATATGAACACATGTTCTTACACTAAAAGGGGGCAAATTGCACTCAAATCACCAGCCAATTAGTTCCGTTTTTTTACATCGCTTAACATGTCAGTGCCTCATTGTGGTTTCAGTTGGAGTGCTCAGTCTCTAACAGCACAAGACAATTAACATGCCTGTTTTTTATGTTTATATAATACTACTGCCTTCTTTTATTACTGTAAATAAACCTTTTTGGATTATGGTTAAGAAAATACCATCTTGGACATATATTAATCTTTTTTTCACAGCAAAAACTCTACTTGGTTCTACATGTGGTCATACATGTATATAAATATTGTGGCAGCTAACTTGGTCTATTTAGGTTAACAGTACCAAAATTCTCCAGTCCAGTTATAAAGTAAGGTATATTTTTTTTTCTCTTTTGCTCGGAATTTCCTCAGCCCTGACGTTTTTTAAAGCTTTCTTTTGTGGTGTGCTGAAATTAAAACCACAAATGTTTTTTCGTACTGAGGTATGAATAATACAAGTGCCAAAGTACATTCCCCCCTCCCACACACATAACTAGTTCATTGTAGATGTGCATGTTTGGGGTCATTGTAATCTTGGAATAGCCATTTTAAAATTACCGTACTAGTAACAAAACAAAATATTTTTGCATGAATGTACCTGTGTATTCTTTGGTTTTGTAGCTTGCATCTGGAAACAGATGCAAGCTACAAAATGATAGAAAATAGAGCAAAATGACATTATTCATGAAAGAATCTGCTGTAAAGTTTACTACTTAGGGCAGCTTGGTAGTAAGTTATCATGCTTAGCACAGAGCCACAAAGTCAGGGCAACTGCAACAGGACACAACAGGGCTTATTCATGACAGTACAGATAGTCGCCTAAAGGTCTGAATTCATATTCATTCAATTTAGACTCTTACATCACTCCTGGGTTTACAAAGCTGATCATACAACTTTGCATGCATTTGAACAGGTAATTCAGCTATTCATCAAGCCTTGGCATGTGTCAAAATAGTGAATTTGGCAAGTCATGGTGTGTTTAACTCGGCAATTTCAACTGATGCTGTCACTTCTTCTCTAAGGGAATATGCCACTTAGTGAATAAGCTAAGTGAGTGCTAGTAGCGAGCTTGTGACTATTGGAGTATATCGAACTGAAGTGACAAGAATTCACTTTGACAGTCAAATACGCACTTCCACAGAATTAACTGCACCCTGACAAGACAATGGCCTGCTCTGCTGTTCAGAGGCATGCTATAGTTAACTTCTACTATAATTTTTGTTTCAATTATTATGCTACCAATACTATTTTAAATGAGAAATATTACATTAAAATAAAAGAATTTTCACTTGTGGACATTT
Source organism: Pipa carvalhoi (assembly GCA_021901965.1). Classification (NCBI taxonomy): domain Eukaryota; kingdom Metazoa; phylum Chordata; class Amphibia; order Anura; family Pipidae; genus Pipa; species Pipa carvalhoi. The sequence continues at coordinate 8,738 of JAKJJM010041666.1, forward strand.
TTGTCACCACTATTGTCACCACATTATAATCACCTACATTACAAGTGATTTTTATATCCCTTTATTTACAAAACTATTCCTAGTTGATGATGCTAATTGGTCACTGTATTTTCTGTGACTTTTGAGTGAACAGTTACATTACGCCAAACCAGTTTTTTGTTCCTGTGCTCTTTAAAACTGACAGGAACCGTAAGAGAAGAGGACCTAGGCAACTGGCAAGCACATAAGAGTTTTGCAGCAGGGGCAGTGCTGGAGCCTAACACTGGTATCATTGAGTACCTCCCCCCTCCCACTTGCTAATCACCCCAAGACTATATAAGCCTATAGTTCTCCTTTAAAAAGTGAAGAATAGTTTTTCTTCACATCACTCCACAAAAAAACCCCAATTGGTATTTCATTTTATTGTACTGCTTAAAAAGGCACAAGGCCCTTTGTTGTTTGTTTTGATTCGGCCATCAAAATGCATTGTATATTGATATTAGCCTTTAAGGTCTGCAAGGGCTAAAGCATTAGTGTCTCTGAGTAGACACGGATTAAAAAAACTGATTTAAAATTATGCATTTTCCTTATGCCCATTAATTATTCTGTGTAACTGATCTTTTTGAGGCCCTACACCCTCCTGTTTTTTTATTACTATTTATGTACATAAAGAACACTTTGGGATATCCATCACTTTCCAACAAGCAAGCCATTTCCTTCCTTCCTTACTACTTTTGTGTGCAGTGCCATTTTGCCTGTAGCCACTTTATTCATATCAGTGGGTAAAACTATAACATAAGTGGACATCATGTAGAGTAGATTATAGCAATAACAGTAATAGACACGTGGTGAAATCAGTGATAATAGCAAAAATTACTGTTATTTCAGTTTAATTAACATGAACCATAATGCAGCACTGAGGGAGGAACTATCACTTTGCCAATGACAAGAAGCACAGAAAATTTCCTAAACATTTTCAATAACATGAAATTTTTTGTAAAGATTCCAGCTAACAGACTTATTCTGGCTTACTTTCCTTAAAGTGGATCTGCCATCCCATTGACACCATTATATTTTAAATATAACAAAGTTTTTTCTGCAATATAAAGTTGTTAAAAAAAGCTACTTTTGGATAGATGTGGCACCTAAGGCTGTCATTTGCGGAGCACAGGGCACCAGAGTTGCAGAGACATCCTTGGAAGAGCAGTTTGTGGAAAAAGCATGCTGGGCAATGGTGAGCTTGATTCTCCCTCAGACTGCTTCTTACCTGGTACACACACACACACACAAGCCGTGTGTACAGGTAAGAAAGCAAGAAGAAATTGCAGAGGGGGCGGAGTTTATCAAAAGCAGGTCATCAACTTCGTTCATCAGTTTGTCTAAGTGTGGCCCATTAACCCAAATTACCTTCTGTAATTTTTAAGAATCATAATCATCACTGAGTAGTTCTAAGACCAAAGAAAAAATACAGGTGACTTTTAATATCCTCCAGTGGAGGCATCAAAATGTTTCAAAATTAAGTTTTTAAACAGGAAAGTGGGAGGATAGTTGCTTTTTAGTCATAAATAATGCCAGAACTAGCCCATTACCAGATTATAAATTACAGGATGTTTCATGCAAATTCTAGAGCAAATGTGTATAATACAGTTATATTTTACAGTTCTGTGCTTAGGAGTTTATTTTAGAACAGTAGGGGCCTTGTTATGACACATGAGCAATTTCTTACACTAAACTCACCCAGGGAGAAACTAACTCACCCAGGAAGTTTCTTACATTAAACTCACCCCCAGGCTTTCGCCTTCATGCACAGATGTTCTGTCTGCAAATTGAGATGAGCCCTCACATATGTGTTGTGTGGGTTCAATGGATAGAAATGCAAGTATGCATCAAATTTATAGATTCTGGGGTTGGTATTTATGAAAGTCGGAAAGACCAGTACCGGTCTTTCCGACTTTCATGAGGTCCCGATTTCCATATTCGGTATTTTTCGATTTCCATAATCTGGAAATCGGATATTTGTACCGAAATAATCCGTAGCCATTTAAATTTATGGCTAGGGATCGGTACAAATACCCGATTTC
>JAKJJM010041686.1:0-11936 GCA_021901965.1 Pipa carvalhoi
GTATATAATAACATATATAGTAACGTATATAATAACATATATAGTAATATACATAGGAAATAACACAGTAACATATATAGTAACATACATAGTAACATACATAGTACCATACATTATAACATAGTAACATAATTTATAAGGCTGAAAAAAGACACAATTCCATCCAGTTCAGCCTGTTTTCCTGCAATGTTGATCCAGAGGAAGGCAAAAAACCCATGAGGCATCCCTGTCAACTGGTCCGTATTTATCATTAATGATTTATTCTGATGGGAAAGATTTTTATTAACGATACTTTATAAATTAGGGAAATGAAAATGGACAGTGAAACGGGGAAAAAGTAGCTCGATGTGGTTTTTAGTAAATATCCGCCACATTGTTATAATGTAATAGGGGAAAGGGCGTTTTTGTGGTTCACGTGGTTAAATAAGTTTGCTTTAAACCAAGTAGTAGTTAATGGAGGAAGAGCATAAAGATTATCTGATGGGTCGGTACCGGTCACAGAACCAGAGCGCGGTTTGACGCTGTTTTTACAAGTCCAAATACGATTAAATATTGTCAATTAACAGAGTAAGGGGGATATTTATTAAGATCACTCAATCCTTTTCGCACTTTTTTCACTGGGTTTTTTATGCCGCATTTTCCTTTACCCTTAATTTATGTAAAGTTGAAAAAAAAAAATTGATCAATATCAATAAATATCGCTGCGTTAAAACCGCTACAATTTACATGACTTTCAATGGAGCCCATTATCGAAATCATTATCGATTTCGCCGATTTTACCGCTGGGGACTTTTAGTGCCTCATTTCCATAAGAGAATAAGGGGTTTCCACCCACCCTCAGGCCGGTGAATACATATTAGGTCCGGTACACACAAGCGCATATATATGTGCTGCGCTTTTAGAAAAGTGCGTCTAGAAAACATGCTGGCGTATTTTCTAGACGCGCTTTTCCATTGTACTTACCATACACAGTGTGAATGCTCCCTCCTCCTCTCTGGCCCCATTTTTCGTGTCACATATGTGCGCCGACGAAATACGCAACGTCAAGCATATAGCGCTAGTGTGGTTGGAACAGGTAAGTGCCATAGGGATTTGTAGCGCGCGTTTTATTTTTTTGAAGCGCAGCTTATTTATGCGCTAGTGTGAACAGGGCCTTAAAGTTGGAAAGGGCTTAGTAAATTTCAATATCGCTAATATCGATCAAGCAGGGAAGTGTTATGCGACTTTAGTAAATACGCTCTTAAAGGCGAATAAATGTTTTAAGGCTTTGGCAAGGAGACCAGGAAGTACAAAGAAAAGTCACGCAAGGGAACTGGATCGGGGTTGGGGGTTATTAGTACAAATAACATACATAGTAACATAGTTTATAAGGCTGAAAAAAGACTCAAGTCCATCCAGTTCAGCCTGTAATGTTCAGACAAATCCCAGATTGTGTGGTTTATGGTCCGACTTTGGTATAAGGGACACCAATCCGACTCGCCCTGGAAAGGACACAAAATCTCCTTTTTTATTCTAAATCCAGAAACACACAAACCCCCAGAATTACAGACTTTGCTAGACTTAAAAAACCGTGGCGTTTAGATAAAAATAAACCTCCAGCTTCTCTTTCCAACCTCCCCCCCCTTCCCCTATAATAAGCACCGCCGTCAAATTATCTAAACCAGCGAAAAACTTCCCAGCGAACTCCTCCTTAAATACGAGAAAAAAAGAAAAAAGGGAAATTTTACTTTCAGTTCCGAAGCCAGTGACATAACTCAGTATGTGCTGGGACAGAACGGGGACTGCGGAGGAATCTGCAAACTGTAAGTGTCTCTCTGCTTCACCTACACAACTACACAACACCACACAAAAACTGTGCAATCACCCCCGGTGCAACGCACGCGCGTTACAGCTGATTAGTAACCTGTTTCTGCGCGCATTGCGCAGATGTAGGGAGAGGAGCATTCTACAAGCATGGAAGCTGGTTTAACTGGATCACAAAGTCGTTTCAAATTATTCTAATTAGCAGCTCGTCGCTAATTACAACTGTACCAAAAAAAAAAAGATTTTATTATTTTAATAACTCCATTTTCATTTCGGACGCAGACCCCGTAAACAGCGCCGCGCTGCGTTTTTCACCAGGGATAAGTTTTTTTTTTTAAATAAAATTTAAAGTTATTTAGACTTCGCCTCTTACCCCAAGCGCTATGCTGATAAGTTCATTAGGTTGCGCCGACAAAAATAATGCTTTGTTCGCCGTGCTGTGCGTTATCACGCTGCGTCTGTTATAAAGATATATATAAAGTTATACAGTTCCTCTAATGCGTTTATAGTTACTGTATAACCAATCTGTGCTTCCAAACATTCTACATTGTGTCTATAAAGTGAGATATTTATCTTTAAACATTGGGCTTCTGGGGGCACTTCCTGTATATGTATTATCTAAATCACCAATGGGACCGAGTGAGGTCCATTTAACAACATGGCTGCTATCAGTAAAGAATAAAAAGCAATAATATTCATGAGTTTTACTTCAAAGATAACATTGTTACAAGTTCTGTTTTGAATAACTCCTATGCCAGACTTTTTGATGGTGTTAAGGCTGTGGGACGCAGTATACGTGCGATCGTTTTTCTTTTATAAAAAGCGTGTCCAGAAATCATGCCGGCACATTTAGACTGGCGTTTTACATATAAGCTACAGGCACTGACGCGTCGCTTTTCTTCCCTGTGTTGCCGCTATTGTTTAATTCCTATTGCTACTAATCCGGTCGCACTGTTTGCGTCCCAACGCTCGCACAAATGTTCCTCTTTGCAAAATGCAAGCGCAACAGCATACGCCTATTGGTCATTACTTTCATTGGTTTTTTTCGCGATGCGGATTTTTGCAGTTTTTTTGTGACTTTTAAAAACGACGCGCGCCTATACACCGGTGTGACCCCACCCTAAGAGGCGACATTTTTTTTAAAGATTCGAGTTATTTTCTGAGCTGTGCTATCTGATGCGCAGTCCTGATGCTTTTAGGGGGTCATTCTGTAAAGTGAGAATTCACAGACAGCGGATTCCCATTATAAAGTCGCGATCGCCATAATTCTCCCACTATATAATCGCGACCGCGACAATTTTTAAAGTTCCGGCTTTAACAACATTTCCTTTGTAAAGTCGCGACTGTGACAAAATTCTCATTATAAAGTCGCAACTGCGACAGTAGTGGTCTATTGCAACTGTCTTTAGCTGGTGAATTTGGACTTTTACACTACAATTTAGACTTTACAGAATGACCCCCTTAATATAAGACAAGTGTAATTAGAGCCGCTTAATAAAACAGCTTTAGCAATTCTGTTTCATTGACCTGACCGCCTCCGGTAGCGCGCGCCCACTAATTATACATTATAATAACTGACGGTACCATTACGCGGATTTAAATAAAATAAAGAATATATTTATATCTGGATCCTTTTAACGTGTCTCCTGTAAATGTGTTTCCTTTAAAAATAACGCTGTGATTGTTATTCCTGCCTCTATTTCTCAATTCTCAAGTCTTTCTGATGAAACTACGCCCAGCGCAGAGTCTCCATATTTTATTATTATATATATTTATATACACACACGTCGTAATGATTGGTGCTGACCCAAAGTAAAAGAACCAGAAGGACTAACAGGATAGTTTGGGAATGACTCATATCTATGTCTAAGGTCAAGTTTACACTGGCGTTTATATACACTGCGCTAAAAAAAACACACGCCGCAAATTCCTATTGTCCTTTTGCACTTATCTTCCTCTGACCACACCAGTGTTGAACGTGAGCGCACGCACGCCGGAACGCCTCGTGTCGCGCATGTCCTGTTGCGACGCGAGGAGTGCGTTCACATAGAAGGAGCCGCAAATCCTGTGTGTTCACACTGCGTCGGGTAAGTACAATAAAAAAGTGTGTCCTGAATATACGCCGGTCTGAATTTGCCAGCGTATTTTCGGAACCCGCTAGAAACGCCAGTATGAACCTGGCCTTAGGGGGATATTTACAACAATGGAATAATGTTTCTCCTGGTGTATCGATAGCGATATTCCTTTAATTAGGTCAAAAATATTAATAGCGCCGATATTTATTAAGCCCCTTCTGACCTTTTTTATCGCTGAAAAGCGTTCGCCCGGTTGGGGGAGGGGAAAACCCATTATTCCCTATCGAGATGGTTTAGATTATTATTTTCCCATGGAAAAGATCAGTGATATCGATGGAAAAGGAGCTTCATTGTAAGTAATGTAAAGTGTAGCGGGATTAACGCGGCCATATTTATCGATAATGATCTTTTTCCATATTGATACATTTTATTCACCATTACATAAACGGAGAGAAATCGAAAATGTGATGAAAATGAAAATAACAGGGATAACGCAGAGAAAACCGGCGATATGGATGTTTACCTTAGTAAATATCGCCCGTAGCCTGCTCTCTGAGTCGCTGCTTCATAAATTGGTCGCAACTGGAAAACGTTGCAACTAAGAGTCGCCAAGAACACATCAAAAAGTGACCTAAAAATGAATATGGCTGAATAGGTTGAAAAGACCTCAATAAATATCACCCCTTCCTGTATACGATTTACGTAAAGCGCCATAGAAAACAACGGGACCGGGTGAGGTCTGTTTAACAACATGGCTGCTATCAGTAAAGATAAGATCAGACATAAATCCAATAAAAAGGGGCTGTATTTAAATAACTGTCATGTCAATCAAAAGGAGATTTTTTCTTTTACATTTTTGTTGTGATTGGTCCTTTAATTACAACAGACTAGGGTAGTGTATAGTGTAAAATGTAAATCCCCCCATGTCTCAAAACTTTGTTACATATAATACTGAGGTGGGACCCCGTAAACATGGATGGACACATGCGCCGGCTCTAAACAACCAATCAGAAATTAGCGATGATCAGTTTATTGCAAATGAAATAAGCTTCTGACTGGTTACCACGAGTTACACGACTAAAGTTTGCCTCCGACCGTATGTGGATGAAGTCCCTCGGAATTTAGCGGAATTTATAGACACGACGTAAACGTCTCCCTGTGCGGCGCAATCCAAAATGGATGACAACGTTTGTATTTAAAGGACCAGTAGCACCAGAAAAAAAGAGAAAATCCCAGTTATATGAGTTGATCTCCTGCATTGTATCGCAGTGAGTGCGCCTTGTAAAATGACTGCGCAGTGCAGAGACTTTTCAGCGTTACAAACGTGATGGCCGAACAGTGTTATATTTACTAAAGTCGGAAAACCGTATCGACATTTTTGGGTTTTTTTGGGGTTTTTTTCACTGCATTTTCCTTTTCCCCTCATTTATGAAATGCGGAGAAAAAAAATGTATCGGTGTTGGTAAATATCGATTCGGTAATAACGCTTCAATTAACATTAATGTCGATGGGGCCCTTTGGTATTGACGCCAATATCGCCGATTATTTCGCCGGGGGCTTAGAAAAATTGGACAGACCCTTGTCCGTAGGGAATAATGAATTTTCGCCCACCCTCAACCTGGTGAAATATTGTATCGGTAAAAAAAATGTCGGAAAGGGCTCAGTAAATCGCGACAGCGTCTAAAAACGGGAAAAAAAACGTCAAAAAGCGGGCAAGAATGGTAAAAAAAAAGGGGTGACGAATGCCGTTTTTCGACTTCAGTAAATATTCCCCAGGGAGAGGTGCATAAACTGTGCAGTAGTAGGTATGCAGTATTACATGCTTCCTAGATCCAAGAGCTTGCAATCAAATTTCACTCTGCTGCATCTCCCTTTCCAGTCGATGCTTTAATTAAAGGGAAACTAAATCCTGACAAAGTCTGATGCTTGTAATAATGTTTATTATTAATACGAGTTACTGTGCCCGCTTTCTAACGAGCCAGCCGTACAGTATTAGGCTATGAGCCCCTGAAGCTGATCTTTATAATTCTGGTCAGCTCATTCCCCATAGCCCCTGACTCAGCACATGCTTAGTGTGCACTTCTTAGGGACCGAGACAAAATATGCTGATTATAAACTCAGGCAGGGACTGTCTGAAATGATCTAACATCTAACGCTGCCAAGCAAGGGATTAAAGGAGAACTAAAAGTATAAAAAAAAACAAACAATTAACACAAGCTGCCTATTCCTATCGCAGCCAAAGTTTTACCCACTGGAAGGCGGCGAGTGATATTTTTATTCAGCCGAATTCTTCTCTGTTGTGACGACACATCAGGATCCATGCGCTGCCCTCTCCTTTACAAGTCCGCGCAGGTTATAACTATTTAGTACAAGTTAGGGAAGGGGAAGAGGGAGGAGACTAAACCAGCACTCATGTGATATAGTTAAACAATAACTTTTATTAGAGTAATTAAAATTGGATAAATAATTAAAATATATTAAAAGATGAGCCACTGACAAGTGGTGTGACTGACAGAATAATAAATGAGTCAAGGGGTAAGTGAGCTGTGTCCCCTTTAAAAAGCTCCTTAATGGTGCGAAACGTACGTCGGTATATTGGTATTTAAAGGGGACATAGTTTACCTACCCCTTGTTCTCTACTGACGGGCTGAAATGATGAGGCCATTTATACATGACTAATCGACACCTGCAGCCAAACAGCTTGTGTGAGGAATGCTCTGGCAATCCATTAACACCATTACAATCCCCATGCTGCAGGGCGGATAATTAGAAATTAGTTTAGCTGTGTGTTGCTTTCTTTAAGCAAGATAGTTACGCTACGCATCATAGCTCAGTAGTACACAGACCTGCATTGTGGACATTTTAACGCATTTGTTCTTATAAATGGGTGAAGTGGAAACCCCGAATTAAATATTTTATTTACTTTGTGTTTTTTAAACAGTCCAGCGTTTATAATCAGACTATTTTACCCCAGTCCCCCAGTACACGCTGAGCGTGTTCTAAGCTAGCTGTCTATACAGTAAGATGTTTAGTTTTAAAAACAGGGCTTTAGGGCAACACTTCCTGTATAGGTATTATCTAAATCACTATAGAAACCAATGGGACTGGGTGAGGTCTGTTCAACAACATGGCTGCTGTCAGCAAAGGTAAGAGCAGACAGAAAGCAATAAAATTCATGAATTCAGCTTCAGAGATAACATTTAAACAAAAGCTCTATTTAAATAACTGCCGTGTTAATCCGAATGGGGATTTTTAATTTTTGGTGGTTACTGATCCTTTAAGCACCTCCGGGGTCCTAACAGATGGTAGACCATTCCCCCCTTACTGCCCCCAGGCTAACATGCCTTTGCCAGATGCTGGTATCTTTGCTGAGGCTATTATAAAGATAGATGTGGGAACAGGAACCTGGCGATAGGGCCACTAATATAAGGAACTAGTAGTGGGGGCCCCATCATTCTCTGAATCATTTAGGTACAATCACCCCAATAATCCTGCTTGTGTATCTCAATGCACAGACGTGAAATGTAAATGTTTTAGCAGAATAGGATTCCTGATGGGGAAATTTATGAAGGACATGTTGACCTATTCGCCGCAATTCCATCCATTCTGCCGCTTTCTGCCGCGTTTTCGATTTCCCTCAATTGATGCAGCTCTGAATAAAATGTATCGATATGGAAAAAGATCAATAACCACAGGGAACAACGGGTTTTCACCTCCCTCAACCGGGCGAATGCTTTTCAGTGATAAAAAAGGTCAGAAGGGGCGTAATATATATTGATATCGGTGATGCTTATATTTTCAATCTAATTAAAGCTATATCGCTATACCAGGAGAAAAGTTTAACGATTTTTATAAATAAAGTTTATTGATTTTTAATTACAGAATTAAAAGGATATTTACAAGGGACTGGTTTTAAAGTTAAATTAAATCATGTAACGTTGTTTCCAGCACTTTACTCAATGCTACTCAGTGTTTACTCAGTGTTTACTTGGTGTTACTCAGTGTTTACTCGGTGTTACTTAGTGTTACTCGGTGTTACTCGGTGTTTACTCTGTTACTCAGTGTTACTCAGTGTTTACTCAATGTTACTCACTGTTTACTTAGTGTTTACTCGGTGTTATTCAATGCTACTCAGTGTTTACTTAGTGTTTACTCAGTGTTACTCAGTGTTTACTTAGTGTTTACTTAGTGTTTATTCGGTGTTACTCAATGCTACTCAGTGTTTACTCAGTGTTTACTTGGTGTTACTCAGTGTTTACTCAGTGTTACTTAGTGTTACTTAGTGTTACTCAGTGTTACTCGGTGTTTACTCAGTGTTTACTCTGTTACTCGGTGTTACTCGGTGTTACTCAGTGTTTACTCAATGTTACTCACTGTTTACTTAGTATTTACTCGGTGTTACTCAATGCTACTCAGTGTTTACTCAGTGTTTACTTGGTGTTACTCAGTGTTTTCTCAGTGTTACTTAGTGTTACTCAGTGTTACTCATTGTTACTCGGTGTTTACTCAGTGTTTACTCTGTTACTCGGTGTTGCTCAGTGTTTACTCAATGTTACTCACTGTTTACTCACTGTTTACTCACTGTTACTCGGTGTTTACTCAGTGTTTACTCTGTTACTCACTGTTTGCTCTGTGTTACTCAGTGTTACTCAGTGTTTACTTGGTGTTACTCACGGTTTACTCGGTGTTACTCAGTGTTTACTCAATGTTACTCACTGTTTACTCACTGTTACTCGGTGTTTACTCAGTGTTTACTCTGTTACTCGGTGTTACTCAGTGTTTACGCGATGTTACTCACTGTTTATTCAGTGTTACTCTGTGTTTACTCAGTGTAACTCAGTGTTTACTCAGTGTAACTCAGTGTTTACTCAGTGTGTAACTCAGTGTTTACTTAGTGTTTACTCAGTGTTTAAAGGCACAAAAAGGAACTTTTTTATTTTGTCAATAGATTCATTCACTTTCACCAGAGTCCCCTGAGGAGACCACAAGGGTTTCAGTAAATTCAGATTTGCTACTGGTGCTTTCCCTTACATTTCACTCCAGAAAATGTGCCGTGTTTAATAACGGATTACACAAGATTAGGCGCGTTAGAGAATGGAAAGTACCTTGCTTGTTCCTAATCGTATTCCCCAGTCTTTCATAAATAAAACCAGATGAATGGGAGCAAATTCCACTTTATAAACACAAAGGAAATCACTTTACATGTAGCCAGCTGGGTTATAGATCATAGTGTTAAAGGGGTGTAGCCAGTTAGCGGGCATGGCCTAAGGCACCAAGTATTGCGAGGAATAGTGAAAAATTTAGATTTTTATCAATTCCAGTAAACTAAAAAAAAATAATAATAATACATTTTATAACTGGGAAAAATATGGAAGGAAAGCAAAATCAGCAAATTGCACTAAAGATGGGAAAATAACAGGTCAAATGCTTTTCGATACATTCTGATCTTTAGTGAATACGTCCCAAGAAGGGGACTATGTGCCTTATTGACTAAAGGATGAATTCACCTGTTGAATTCACTTCGCTACAATTCAAGTCACATCAACAAAATAGAAGCAAATTCACTTCTCATTATTGATGAAGCTGCGGATAAATTTGTCGAACAGGCGGACTAGTTCATGTTTAGTAATAGACTAATTTAGTCACAGTCGCCATTGTCCCTTTTGATGAAATAGTCGCCATACGCCACACCGGAGTCCTGCCATCAACCCCCCAATTCCCCAGTCTGATGTGATAAAGTCAAATAGGTGAATTCGGAGCAGTTCCCCTAGTCACATTCGCTCCTTCATCACACTTAGTTAATAGTCGAAGTATAGCACTAACACTCGCACGCAAAGTGATACAAAGTGCTCCGTAAGATCGCCACTATCATAGTCGCCCGAATTGGTCGCGTATTCCCCACATCTCAGAGTTTGCTCAATAAGCGAACATGGGGAAGTGGAGAATAGATGCAAATTCAGAGCTACATGTGACTATTCGGCCTTTAGTTAATGAGGCCCTTAATCATAAAATATCCATACAGTCATGCACCGGTGTGAATTCGCATACGTTCACCCCATCATTGCGTATTCTGCAAAATCTGCCATGTGGCAAACTTATGTCCAATTCAGACACTTACGACAGCCGTGGACTTACAGAGCTCTGCGCACGGCTCCGGTAAAGTGGCGAAGCGCTCTCTGCATAAAAACACAAAACTATCCAAATTTGGATTTTGTGTTTCACTCCCCCCACCTTATTCACTAACAGATTATATAGTTAGATACGGAGACGGACACTTATTCTTTCCAGCTGTGATATTCTGATTGATATTCTTGCAGGAGCCAATAGGAACGCTGTATGTCAGCTGATGTCACTAAAGCCAGCCCTTTGTTTCGCAATATGAATGCAGTTGTAAGCACTTAAAGGGCCACCCTCTAATTATGTTTAGCCTGGATTCGGAATAAAAGGTGAGTTTTTTTTTTTTTTCAAATGCGTTCTGCAGAAAAAGTCGTTTGAGTTTTATTCTACTTATTAATGTAATAATAATAATATTAATAATTAATTAATAATAATGATGTCATTTAATGAACTAAAGCAAAGAAAACTAAAGTAGAGTCCAAAATCCTTATCACATTCCGTGTCTGCTTAAAGGACAAGTAACACCGGGGAAATAAAACAAACCTGCTATTTTGATTCTTTTGCAGTCTCTCTCTCTCTCTCTCTCTTTCTCTCTATTTTCAGTCAAATTGGGCTGCCTGGGGCACTTCACTAATATGTATTATCTAAACATTCATAGAAAACAATAGAACTGGGCGGGAGTTTGTTTATTTAACAGATAAAAGATGTCCTACGACCACAAGGAAGAAAAACAAATTCCAAATAATACAAATCAGGAATTTATTTCAAAGATAATGTTTTTTTTACCAGAAATGTTTAGAAATAATTGCCATGAAGATCCAAATGGGATTTTTATTTTCTCTTTACTTGTCCTTGAAAGAACAGAACTCCTGTGGAAAGTGGAAGGATGCTGGGAGATGTAGTTCAGTAAGAGGAGTATTTCTTTTAAATGAATGGTCATTATATTGTTATGTAAGGGAAGAAACACTCTGTTATGGAACCAGTTACATTAAAATAGAGTCTGATGAATCGAGAAACACTTGTAGCGATTATTTACTGTAGCGGACGTGCGTCAGATTATTGTCCCATTAATACTAGTCTTTTTCTCTACATTTTTGAGTTATAGAATGTTTTATTACTGCTCCATCTTCACCTGATACTTCTTTCTAATCTCATAAATCTTGCTGTCTAGCCTGGAGCAGCAGCATTGGTCACTGACAGGAATGCAGCACTTTCTAATCAGTGACATATTCTCTGACTCTCCTAAATGTTGTTACTAAGAAGCACTTATTGCAGTAAACTTGCAGTTAAGCTGCGACAAGTGCAAACTGTGACTTTAGCTGGACATAGCAGATAATATCCTCGTACTACATAAAGTCATCTACAGTGTAAGGCAGGGTTCACACGAGCGTATAACGCACAGTGTATAAATACTGCGCATCATACGCTCGTGATACAGCCCCGTGCTTCCCTATTATACTTACCTTGTTCCAGCCAGACGAACGTTTGTCGCATTTTTGCCAGCATATGGGCCGGAACAAGGTAAGTGTATGGGGCAGAGAAGCGCTGCGTTACACGAGCGTTTATACACTTTGCATCATACACTTGTGTGAACCCAGCCTAAAAGAGTCGTTAGATTTGGAGCCTCATTGACTAAAGAGCAAATTCACTTTGCTACAAGTTGAGTAACATCCAAAATAGTTCCAAATTTGCTTTGCCTTATTGACTAAGTGGAGAATAGATTTGTTGAACAGGCGGACAGTGGCGATCGCTGTCAGATGCATCGTGTGGTGTAGTCAGTAGGATATACAGTAAGTAGGATGGGAAGTCATGCGGAGGAGGCGAATTTGACAAGTGAATGTTGTCACTTAGTCGCAGTCGCCATTGTCACTTTTGAATGAATAATCGCCTTACACAACACTGGAGCCCTGTCATCAACCCCCCAATTCCCCAGTCTGAAGT
>JAKJJM010041766.1:0-11864 GCA_021901965.1 Pipa carvalhoi
ACCAGACGCCGAACCAATGGACGCGAAGAGGTGGAAGCCAACCGCGACGGAACTGTGCGCCGGACACCGTCGCAAGGAAGGAGAGAGGTAGGTCTCCTCACACCGAACAGACAAGCGTATCGCGCATGCGTGCGCGAGCGCCGGCCGTACGCTGGCCGTTTAACTTTTCCCAGTGTACGGTCAGGAACAAGGTAAGTTAATGGGGCAGAGCAGTGTAGCGTTTTGAGGCTGGGTTCCATGAGTGAATGATACGCAGCGCATCATACGCTTGTGTGATAAGAAAAAAACACAGCACCGCTCTGCCCTATGGAACTTACCTTGTTCCGAACAGATGAGCGTATCACACGTGTGCATGCACGCGTGAATGCCGGCCGTATACTGGCCGTCACATTTTTCCCAGCGTATGGCAAGGAACAAGGTAAGTCAATGGGGCAGAGCGGCACAGCGTTTTGAGGCTGGGTTCCACGAGCGTATGATGCGCTGCGCATCATACGCTCATGTGAACCCAGCCTCAAGGTTAGAAAATTACAAAGGCATAAAAAAGGCACTAAACTTTGGTTAATGCAACTCTGTTGGTAGTGAAAGCGGCAATAAGGGTATTGCAGGTCTTCTTTATGCCCAGGCTAGCAGTAAAGCATGGGTTTCTTCTGGGACTTTCTCTGGGTTCTGCCCTTGTAGTGAATTGTTGGACTGATAGAGCAGTGCTGTGTGGTGTCAGGGACAGGGCCACGAAAAGGTTTCGTGGCACCCTAGGCCCATGAAATCTGCGCGATCAACACCACCCCAGTAGGACAGGGCTGCCACCCTTCAAATCCCCAGCTCCAGAAGAGCTGAAGTGAGCTGGTGCTGGGGAAGGGAGGGGAGCACCCAGCAGTACAATGCCCCCCCTTTCAGCAGCATAGGCAGCACCCTAGGTGACTTCCAATGCTGACTACCCCTAGGCCCAGCCCTGGCTAGGGACTTTAGTATGAAAATAATTTAGACACATGTTATTAACCTGAAAATAGATAGTAGCACTAGTACTATCAGGAATTATTAGTGATGCAAGCACACATGTTTTCTTGAAATGCATATAGTAAAGAATTGCCCCTATAGGATGCGGTTCCTCCTTGAGGTACAGTGTCTCTTTAAGAAGCTCCACTGTAGGCTCTGGTGGTTCAAGATGGGTTCTGGCTCTAGATGTGATCTCAGGGGGCTGCAATCTCTTACACAGCAAAGGGGTACTCCTTTATAGGAGAAGTGTAGGCTCATTTTGGCAAAGGGTGATTTCCAAGGGTGAGGTCAGTTTTTGCTAATGCACTTCCACTATTCAGCGAAAATGACAGAAAGCAGCAGTGAAGAGGATGGCAGCGGCTGTCAAGAACAGAAGAGATAGTACAGAGAGCAGGGGTAGCACTGGGGCTTAACTCACCCATAAGTAAGTATCTCCCCCTCCCCGTTGCAAATCACCCCTTGACGAAACAAGCCTATACTTTGCACCAGTACCCTACATTAAAAAAAATGCCAATTTTTTTTTTTTGGGAATAACAGGAACTTTATTGTGGTACTGGCATACAAACAAATTATATTGTCATTGCCTTTCTAAATCTGAAGTGATGATCTATCTACCTGTTTAATGACAATGAAAGTTCCAAGGGTCCAAGATTCTGCAATATTATATGTTTGCACAAATTAGTTGATTTGCATGGGAGCTGTGTTAATCTTATTTACGTGAATGTATTAACTGTATATAACTTTATCTGGCTAAACTTTATATTACTTTATAATATTGAAAAGAGAATTGGAAAACCATAAGTTTTAGGGGGTTATTCACTAAAGTGAGAATTCAACTGTCGAATTCGCAAACAGCGGATTCCCATAGCAAATCTGCGACCGTGACAATTCTCCCATTATAAAGTCGCAACTGCAACAATTTTTAAAGTTATGACTTTGACAACATTTTCTTTGTAAAGTTGCGACTGCAACAATATTCTCATCATAAAGTTGCGACTGTGACAGTAGCAGTCTATTGAGACTGTCTTTAGCTGGCGAATTCACACCTTTACATGACAATTCGGACTTTAGAGAATAGCCCCCTTAATGTGAGAATGCCAAATATTCAGTCCTGTAAAGTGTTACTGTTTGCCTTACAGCAAGACTATTAAGGGGGGGTGAGAGGTATGGACGGTCTCAGGGGGGTTGGAGCCCTCTGTAAGGATAGCTGATGCTTCTCCAAATAAACAAGCTAACACTGATGAGGGACTGGCCATACTTTGTCTGGAAAGGGGTTACATCTACAGATATTCTGTTTGGTAAAGGAAAATGTTTGCTGTACAGTGTTAGTCAGCAAAAAATGGTATGGAGTTAGGAACACAGTGTGTGGAATACAGACAAATGAATTACAAAATGATTTACTGGCTAACTAGTAAAAGACAAGTACAAACTTTTCAGGCACTCAGACCCCTTCATCAGGCATTTTCACAAATGAGTAACTGAATACCAATGTGCAGCATGCTATATATTTTTATGTGGTAATAAATCAAAGTCTGAAGAGTCTTGTAGTAGTGTAAATTTTCATCAGTTACATATACACAACATTCAGCTATTTACCAAGCATTGGAGTGCACTGAAGTGGTGAATTTGCCAAGGTATACTGCTTTGGATTTGCCAGTTTGACTGTGCCAGATCAAAGTGAAGTAGGGGCCTACTATACTATATAGAGGGCAATGTCTACTTAAAAGAAAATATAGCAATGTGAACTAGGATAGTGTAGCGCAGAAAGTGATGGAAATAACACTTGTAATGCTGATTTTAATACAGCTACAATAGTGTTGAAGAAAACGTGACAAAGTGGTGACATTGCCTTTCCTCATGACAAATCCTGCTTATTTATAGTATTTTGACATTCATTTTGCACAATTTGGGGACCTGCACTTTATACACAAAGAAACAAATAACTTTTTTAGTGAAACCCAGGTAAAGCTTCTGGATAGGCAGGGAAAGGTTTAGGGAGATTTTAAAATAGGTGAAAAGGCTTACAATGGACATCGGTTAATTACTTCATTTCTAGGCTAAATTTATTTATTTTAACTTCTCATCATAACTCTTTTTCATTTCATTTCCTTTTTGATTGCCTATCTTTAAAAATTCCTAGAAGAAAAAATCTGAAATAGGAGCGCAAAGAGAGGAGGGAAACAAATCCCTCTAAGTGTAGTATTATGTGAATCAAATCCAAAAGTGCCACAACAAAAGTGCCAAATGGTGCTGAGTGAATGGTGAAATACCGCAACCTCAAAGTAGTGAGAAACTACGGAGAGCCCAGTAAGGACTCCCCTAATAAATACACTTACCAAAAGGTAAGAGTACAATCTCAAATAACCCAATGTTGTATATCGATAAATGGCGATGACACGTCCACCAATAATACGTCCACAATGTCGCGGAAGAAGATCAAAAATTCATAGATAGCACAAATGGAGGAAACGATAATAGGCAATGTATGTTATCAAGTAACAATATTTTAATAAACAGAAACAGTAGTAACTTACATATAAGTTAAAAATAAACCTCAACATCAGAGGATCATGGGAAATGTAGTCCGATCTTCTGAACAAGAAAAAGTGTAAGCCGGCTGAAAAAGTCCTCTACGCGTTTTTCTTCTTGGATTGGAGGTATTTGGCAGCCTTTCGTTTGCAGCAGCAATCCAATTGGACACTGGTTATTTGGACTATTTATACATTTTCACTTGCATTTATTTTTTGTAATCACAGATTATTCTCTGTTATTAGTTTTTTAGCGCTGCTTTTTGTTCTGTTTTTGCTTGTTTAAAAATTCCTAGGGTGAACAGTATTCGACACCACAGATTCAGATTTTCAGGCAGGTTTCGATTTTTTTGAATTACCTAAAAAATCCCAAAAACCTAACCTAATATGAATTAAATCCAAAACACATACAATGTTGTTTTCTTTTTTCTGTAGCTGAATCTCACTGAAATTTCAAACCTCATCTGTGAGCCTCTCTGAAACACAGTAAAACCAGCAAACAATAAGTTAAATAAAAATAATAGCACACATTTTCCCTTATCCCTAGAGGTGTAGAGTTGTGGCATACACCTAAGGCTTACAATTTTCTTTACCTTTTTGATGTCTTCTGACCATAAAGTAGTACTGGAAAGGCCTATGTTGTCTGCAAAGCCCTTGCTCCTCTTTCACCTACATAGTCCAAGGGGCCTTGATCCGTCTGAGGGGGTTATTGGCTAAAGTCTGAATTATTGCGTAAAGGTGTGAATTCGCCAGCTAAAGATGGTTGCAATAGACTACTACTGTCGCAGTCACAAATTCATTATGGGAATTTTGTCACGGTCACGGATTTGCTATGGGAATCTGCTGTTTGAGAATTCGACAGTCGAATTCTCACTTTAATCAATAACCCCCAAATCAGAATCAATACATAGGGGTCTGTGCACATCTCTAATTGGAATTATCCTTATTTTACATGCGTGTGCAGAGGTAATTCCCCTATTAATCAAGCATCCAAATTTGTCACAGTAATCAATTTAACTAGGTGTATTGTGTTGATTTGCCAGTTTTACTGCACCAGATTGAAGTGGGGAATCAGGGGGCTGATGGCAGGGCTCTTGCTGTCTTACTTGACTACGCCACATTATGCAAGAGATGGGTTCTGATGCAGCTGCATCTTCACTATGGGAATCCTCTGTAGGAGTAGAGAATCGGAATTTGATGAATAAATTTCACAATTTTTTTATTAGCTATAAGTAAAGCATTTGCTTGAAAACTGAACAGCTTTCTTGTTCACGGTGCAGTAATGCGGAAATATTTAAATGTTATTGAAACTGTGTCCTGGGTTAAGGTTTTAGCTGGAGGATGTAATAACAGCATACAAATACTTATGTACAGTAGGTAACAGCAGAAATTTGAAAAGAAAAAAATTATATTAGAACATGTTTATTTGAAGATGAATAATGCAATTACAAAACATTTTTTTAATTTAACATGCCCTTGAACGTTTCTTTAATTAAAGTTATTTGTGCTTTCACTCACGAGGCACATGCAGCTCAATGGTATGAGTTTTCTTAGAAATATTTATGGGAGAATGCAAATCCCAAAATGGATTAGCCCTATAAATATCCATCCTAGAAATACAAAACATTCTTGTTTTAAATAGCTAGAGATTGTAATCCATACTACTGGGAAAGGGAGGCGTTTTATACATAAAAAAAACAATCAATATTTAAATACATAACTTGACATGAGAAGGTTTGTTACAGTGCCTCCCTACTTCCTCTAAGGCCTACCTGACTACATTGATTTGAATGCTGAACACTGGTGGAAGGCCACGAGCTGGCAACATCCTTCCAAAATCATGGAAGTCATTAAGTTTGGGAGGTAGACCCTGGTGTGTGGCTGCCTGCCAGCATTTCATGAAGATGAACCATGTTGAGTAGTCAAGCAGGATTTCTGGGTTTTAGGAGGAGGCAAAATGTACAGCGATACAAACCACAAGTGTAGACCCAGCCTAAAACAATAATTAACCCTTCCGTTTGTATTCTTCTTTCTAATCTGTTGAAAAGCTCAGTAGCATCAGAAAAAAGAAAATTGCCATTTCAGTTTTTGTCAGTTATACCTATTCAGTGATTGCAAAAATGTAATCTTTAAAGTTGAATTCCTTGTTTATGTTGTTTTTCTCTTTGTTGTTTGAAGCCATCAGTAGTTTGTTGAACTTTCAGTGGCACTTTATGAATATGTATTATAGAAAATAATAGGACAGAGTGAGGGTTTGTTTACTAAAACAGCAAACATAAAAAGTATAAAGGAATAACTGTTATGATTATCTGATCTGATTTTTATTTTATTTTTTGTTTTACTGATCCCTTAAACTGTATTCGGTACTCATCAGGGCCAGGCCTAGGGGTATTCTGCTTAGGCAGTTGCCCAGGGTGCTTGATGGCTGATGAGAATGGCTTCTGATCATGTCTCTCCCAAACTCCCCACAGGTGCTCAATAGGCTGGAGGTTGGGTATCATACTTGCCCGCTGCAGCACATTCACCCAGTTTTGCCTTATAGGGACCACCAGGAAATAAATAATTTTGATTTTACATTAAATCAGTGTTAATTATTACTGGGAAAATAGTTTGATTTCATTATGAAGAAATTATAGAACCTTCTGTGCTTGTATAAAGCAATCTTTTTATTTTTATGAACAGTCCACCTCACACTATCCTATTGATACTGGGTATTTTTATAACATAAAGATATAGCTCCAAAGCCTGATTCAAGCTATATTGCAATAGAAAACCACTGTTTTCATTAGTGTCGCCTAGTGCTTCAGATAATTTACAAAAGTTGCAAATAATTTATCACAAGAAAAACAGTACATTGATGTTTATACATGTGGCAGAAATAAAATGAAATTATTTTTAAATTACATTTTACCAAGGGTGTATCCTTTGCAATACATCTGAGAATTTGTGATGGCAGTATAAATTCACCAACACTTTACATCAGGGGTAACTTTACATCAGGGGTAATTCATTTCGAGGACCATGCACTTGTCTCCATTCTCCTCCTCCTTGCAAAGCCATACATTTAGGATGTTATCTCATCCAAAAAGGATGACTATGTTCCATCAAACTAAGGTATGGATTCCCAAAAGTTTTGACCTTTATCAGTCTGAGCCTTGGCAAAAGCTAAATGTATTTCTTGTACATTGAATTTGACAGTGGCTTCCTGCATTATTCTGTGTATGAAGAAACCAGATTGGCTTGCCACAGCTTTCACCTGCTCTATGGCACTTGATTCTCAGCCAAACTTGCTCATTATAAGGTGAAATCTTATGGTGATTGTCCAGAGGTTTTGGAGACCTTGTCATAAGACCATATTTTGAAACTTTTTGGTTAACTTTTGCTACTGGTTTCCTACATAGTAGCTGTGATTTACTAATAAATGTATAATTTTGTTTGATAAAATGAAAGAATAGGGGCCTTAGTGACTAAAGACCAAATAGTCGCGTAAAGCTCTGAATTTGCTTATTGAGCAAACTCTGTGATATGGTGAATACATGACCAATACAGGAGACTAGGATAGTCACAATCTTACAGAGCGCTTCGCATCACTTTGTGTTCATGTGCATAGGTACTTCTACTATTAGCTTTAGCGGAGAAGTGTGTTGAAGGAGCGAATGTGACTAGTTGTACTGCTCCAAAGTCACCCATTTGACTTCACCACATCAGAGTGGTGAATTGGAGGGCTGATGGCAGGGCTCCACATTCTACTTTTATCTAATGCAACCAATAGTGATCGCCGCTGTCTGCTTGTTCGACAAGATTATTTGCCGCTTAGTCAATAAGGACAAGAATTTTTGTGATTATTTTGGCGATGCATCTTGAATTGTAGCAAAGTCAATTCGACAAGTGAATTCACCCTTTAGTTAATAAGCCCCTATGTCTCTAGAAAATTCTCTCCTATGCTGCCTATATTAATTCTGAAAGTGATTCAATAGAATGTACGAACCTATATAGATAGGAAAAAGGAGCACAAAAAAAGAGGAGAAAAAACTCCTCTAAGTTGTGGTGGGGGCGGCGAGCGGGGAGGGGGGCAGCAGCACCAATCTCTGCCAGCACCCCCTCCCCACTCACATCACCACCCCGGGCACCAAAAGGGCACACTACACCACTGGTGAAGGGTAAAAAACATTGGTGAAGTGGAGGGAGTGTTGTCCTCTAGGAATTGGGAACTAAGGCCCCCATTAGTGCCAATGCACTTACCAGATGGTAATAGGATTCAGGCATATCTTATATATATTCAATCACTGTATTGCACCAGTAGTTGGAACATTCTTTCTTTGAATAATGTCTCCATTGAAGGCTCAAAATGAGAATAGAGAAGTGGAAAAGATGTAGTACTCAATAAAACAATATTTAATACAAACGATAATAGTAACTTACACATATTGCGTACTAACACATATTAGGTATCAGTCTGTTTAGGAGACATTTCTATTTCATATTTTTCCTCTTGTTTGTGGTGATTCTCATACTGATATTTTTTGAAGAAATTTTGTTTTGATATTTTTTTCAGGAAACTGTCAGAAAAGACTGATTTCTGTGATGGTTTGTGGCAATAAATTTCTATTTACAAAAGAAAGCCTGGTATGTCTAGATATCTGAATGCAATACATTTTTTGCACCCCAATTTACACTGCAAACTGCATAGTTACACTGCTCAGTGCCCAGTAGACCAGACCTAGGCATTGCATGGTCCGCGGGCCACATCCAGCCCTCTAACTAGCTCTGAACGGCCCGCGTGGTCCCCTGAGAACTGAGGAGAACAGCGGCAGAGGATGCAGTGTTCAGGCCCCGATCCTTATAAGGCGATGAGAGCGGGCCACACACAGGGCAGGTTCCCAAGTTCCTGAGTAGGACGCATGATGCATGATACTCCGTAAGTGACAGTGAGATGACCACTCCCCCATACAGTTAAGTATATTACTCTGACCCTCTAAAACCATTTCTCATGTGGCCCCATGGGAAAATTAATTGCCCACCCCTGCAGTAGACCATCAGTGTTATTATACAGCACTCAGAAGCGTACATATAAGTGTGTGGTTGGCTCCCAGGAAACGCTGAGCTAGTGGGGTCCCCAAACAGCAGTGCTCCCTGTTCCCTCTGTTGGCAGAGTACACACACATATAGTTTGTCCTTTTGTTTGGCGGATTGTGTACTTTTATTTTTTGCTTGATTGCTAAGTTTCTGGTGGTAATTTTGTGTGATGTTAACATTTTCTTTTACAATTTTTTCATAGACATACGTATATAGTAACAATAACCTCCACAGAATGCATCATTAACTAGCCGGACTAAAGTAATTTACAGAAAACTAGAAATACATGTTTTATGTGCCAGTTTCTGTTTTATATGGTAGTTATTGGTAATTAAGTGCAAGGTGTGCATACCAGTTTTATTCTTTCTAAAATCTTGTAAAATGCTCTTCAATTGATATTGTCTAACGGGCAGAAAAGGGTGTCTACCAATACATATATTTTATGGCTGTGATTGGGAGTAACAGGATTTTTGGAAACAACATTTATTTTACTAAAAACTTTATTTTTCATAAAAAGGGTGCCAACTGATTAAAATATTTTTTTTTTCAAATATTCAACCAAAATAATTAGCAAACAAAAACATACAAACAAGACATTGTATGTTAAATCCCACACTGAAAAAAATTCTATTTGCTGGAAATCACATTATTTTCCCTGCAAACGTCATTAAATACAGTGCAAAATGCTTGAAAACTGCTCTGCAAAATGCAGTGAAAGAAATGCCTTGATTATCTGCCAGTGAAAGGGTTAGTGCACAAAAATATTTTTTTTTTCAGGTGATAATATCCTTTTAAAAAGAAAGATAAATCAGCTTTGCTAAAAAGAAAGATACAGTTCTTTTATGAGAAAAAAAAATGGTATATAAAAGATTACGCCATAAGTCATGTCAATACCTGGGTGAAGAATAACATTGTTTTGTTTTCACCTTAAGAATGTGTAGTTTGATCATAAGTCTTTTGTTCCATGGAAATGAGGCACAATATCTTCATCTATGTGCTTGATAAACCGTATCGAGAATGTATTATTAACTCATTGTTTGTTGTATATAATGTAAGTAAAGATTCTGATTCTCTTCATTACTATTTACTCAGTGATGACAGCTAGAAATAAATTCCATATTAAAGAAAGACTGTCTCTCCATTATGTAGGGTCTTCCAACATAGAACTGCATATCTGATTTGTTTCCCTTTAGGAAGTTATTTTGAATGTTGTGAAATGACTTTGGGTAAACTTGTCTATCAGAGCCAAATCGGAAGTGGCAGTAGCAGTTGGGGGCGGTGGGGAAAGGACTGCTGTAGAGCTACAGCAGTCTTACAGGGAGCAGAGCCAGGACAGGGGAAGGGAGGGGTTGCCCACCAGGATTAGGGGAGACAGAACAGTATGGGGAAAGGGAGGTTTGGGGTAACCAAAAAAAGAAAAAACAAACAATGGTGGCGCTAGAACAAAGTGAAAAAGCAAAATATATACTAAATGCACAAAACTATACCAATGGTACAAAATAAAAGTAAAAATAAGAATAAAATTAAAAATAAGTCCAATGGGTTCCAAATGGTGCAGCTCTTTCTGGATCCAGAGTGAATTACCCCAATCACTCAGCATAACAAAGTAGAGTAAACCTAAATGGAAAGAGCGCAAACAAAGGGCACTAAATAGTGCTTTACCAAGATAGACAAATGAAAGAAACAGGAAGAATCCCTTTTCATATAAAACCACAATACAGCAGGTGAAGGGTGCTCAAAAACCAAGAAAATCTTCACCCTGGAGTGATATGGTGAAGAAATAACCAAAATCCCCCAATGTGGGGAGGCTCACCGAATATATACTGGTAATTGGCCTTAAATAAATTCCTTGGATAAGAATTATCTCTTCTATAATCCAGCAGCGAGTCCAATATCCTCAATAACAAGTAAATAGACTTTCATAGTGTAATATGTCTATTTAATAAAAAAATATTTTTTGCAATGATTATACTCACAAACATAAGCTTGTACAGCGCATATAGTCAGTGACACTCTTTGCTCAGAAAGCATTAGCAGAGAATGGTTTCAATCCATTGACCTCTGGATTATGGGCCCAGCACGCTTCCGCTGTGCCACTCTGTTACCCAAGCATGAGCAAAGAGTGTCACTGACTATATGCGCTGTACAAGCTTATGTTTGTGAGTATAATCATTGCAAAAAAATCCTCTCAATTCCCAGGAACCTGCTTTTGTACTTGTATTTCAAAAACAGCTGGTGAATCACAGGTTGAGGATTGCTGCAGGTCATTGTCACTTGAAAAGTATCTTTTTGCATTTGCTACTCAATCCAACCTGCACAGAGCAACAAAGAACAGACATAAATTATTGTCTGGTGTAAGAAATGGAAACCCTAAGGGGCAAAGGTTTAGGAAGTTATCTTAAGGGTAACCTACAATAAAGTAAGCAAAAAAGTCAGTACCTTTGTTAGATTAGCCAGATCAGAGCTGCCATAGATGTGAGAAATAGATAGAGAGTATAATGA
Organism: Pipa carvalhoi; assembly: GCA_021901965.1. Taxonomy (NCBI): domain Eukaryota; kingdom Metazoa; phylum Chordata; class Amphibia; order Anura; family Pipidae; genus Pipa; species Pipa carvalhoi. Next base: position 11,100 of record JAKJJM010041766.1, read on the forward strand.
GACAATAGAGCGCCTGTATTTAAATGGGCCTCACACACACTAAAGGGGAAGAAGGTCTGAACAGAGGTAAGGGTGTCTAAGGGAGGTGCTTGGTTGATCTAAAGGAGTAGAAGCCTAAATATATTATAAGGGTCCAGGAATGGAAGTATCTTTATTGCCTTTATTGTTGAATTTTCTGCACAATAAATAAACAATATTCTATTGTTTTGGTTTTTTTTTTACAAAATGCCCCTATTAGTTTCCCTTCAATTTTAAAATTTTTTCCCATATCCTTAGTTTATATTAGCTGGGAACAAGAAAAGAATGTGAATACACTGGCCACTGGTACTCTAATGAGGATTGTGGGTATTGGAGGGTGTTTTTTCAGAATACTGTATTCCAAGGATGCAGTGCTAAACTCTGGCAAGTCCTAAAAGACTACAGTTCTCACAATGCAAAGCTACTAACAAGAGAATTGTGGCTGAGAGAAAAGTCAGTTTATGCCTATCGTTGCCATTCTTTTACTTGATGTGCTACAGTGTTACCATATTTCAGAAACAGCATGAGTCAAATGCCTAACTTTATCTTAATGCAAAGTAGGGCATTCAGTCACAGGCAGTGTCATTACACAGGCAGTGTCATTACATCATGCAGAATTCTTACAGCAACGTTCTCTGCAGTGCAGAGGTTCTCAACCTGTGGGTCAGGACCCCATTGGGGGTCGAATGACGATTTGCCAGGGGTCGCCTAAGACCATCGGAAATATAGGGTTTGAATGGGGTCGCC
>JAKJJM010041779.1:0-16041 GCA_021901965.1 Pipa carvalhoi
TGAACTAGGGACAGGGAGACATAGAAAGGGATGTAATATTCACTTATATACAGTTAGTGGGACATTGTGAGGATGAACTAGGGACAGAGGGACATAGAAAGGTATGTATTATTCACTTATATACAGTTAGTGGGACATTGTGAGGATGAAGTCATTGCACTTCAGTAGTGGATTTCGTATCACTATGCATAACTTCACATCCTACTACTGTTTGACTGGCTACGCCACAACACAAAAGAAACGACATCCAATGCTTTTCACTTCTTCCCTGATGGAATTCACCACTTAGTGAATAAGGGATATTGAATTTGCAATCATCAGAGCGCTGTAACCTGAAGTTATACAAATTAACTTTGACAGCCAAATTCAAACTTTGATGAATAAGCCCTTTAATGTTAGGTGCTTGATGGCTGTATTTTCAATATACTGTTGCAGGTTTTGAATTTTCGTGTTTGTTGCTGTTGAAATGTCCGTATTAGATACTGTTGTTGCTGGTTTTGGACAATTCTGCCTTTTATTAATGTGCCTCTTGGTTCAGTTACTTGGTTCTAACTTTCTAAATCCAGTGAGGTTTGTAGAAAAAAAATGGGTTGAAACACAAACTTTGTTTATGTTTTGTACATTTTGTTTGTATTGGTTTATGGGCCAGATTCCACATGCTTCGAACACTCGCGGAAATGCCTTTGCGAAGACATTTCCGTGAAGTGCATGAGGCACGCTGCTCAAATAGTCGCGGTCACGCTTCATGCACTTCAAGAGCAGGCAAACAGAGTGGTAGAGCGGCTTGAGACTCTATTTATTTCTAATTGATGAGTTGACTTTTTGCAAACTGCAATTTAGGGAGTTATTGGCTAAAGTCTAAGGATCAGATTCCGTATGCTCCGAACCTTTGCGACGGCATTTCCGCGATGTGCATGAGGCGCGCCGCTGAAATACTCGTGGTCACGCTTCATGCACTTCAAGAACAGGCGAACAGAGAGGCTGCTCTACCGCTTCACAAAGGCATTTCCGCAAGTGTTCGGAGCATACGGAATCTGGCCCTATATCTACTGATGACATTTAAACCTATCGCAGAGATAGGTCTATTACAATTACAATGTAATTATATCTATTACAGCTACAGTATAGTTTTGGGAATTATATGCTAGTGTGAAAAACCATGCACTCAATAACTGATTTCCAGTAACAATTTTTGTTGTTGTTTATGAATTATTTTTATATTAAGAAAAATTGGGGAAAAAAAAAACATTTTTGATTTAAATTAACAATATAAATTATGCATTAAGTATAATGACACCATTTTTATGAGTTTTGTTTTATGAAACAAGTACATTATAAAAGAAAGCAGAACACATTGTTCAATCAATCATTCAATCAATCAGCCTAATCCCTAAAACCATGATAAATTTAGTTATCGCGTTACAGAGTGATTTTACTTGATATTGCTGGGATTACTATCAGCAGTCACAGAGTCTAGACAGTAAATACAAGAGCGGGGTAAGAAATACTGAAAATGTACCCCCTCTTCATGAGTACTAATCTTTCTGGGATGGATCGAGATTCACATATTTTTTTATTTCATTGCCTTACCTATATCATCTTTGCCATTAATATGCTGATATGTCAGGCAAAACCATTAAAGTTTACTTTAAAAGTATTAAAAAATACAAAAACTCCAAAACAATGTTTTTTGTTGTTCCTTAGATATTACTGTTTCCCTAGACACATCACTGCTGCTGTAATTTCAATATTATTTGTTTATTACAGTATACCATGTTAATGGCAAACTTTTACTATCAAACATTCATTTATTTGTTATTTATCATTAACTATTATCAGTTTTAAATGACAACAGGTGTTTTCCAGGTAGAAATGAAACATGGAACAGTTCTAGTCAGACCTACATGGTTACAGTTTTACAGTTTTAATAATAAAGAGTAGTAAAGATAAAATATAACCAAGAATGATAGTCTAATGCCATCCCTATGTAGCAAAGCTGGAAACAAGATGAAGAAATAAAGAGAAGGAAATAAATGAGAATACATGGAGACATGGTTCACGAATCACGATAGATTAACAAAGAAAGAGAAGGGAAAACTGTGGGCCTAGTAAAAATTTATATATATTTTGATCTAATAGAATCAAAATACTAAGGTCCATTCTTTTCCATTAGAAAAGGTGGTTCAAAAAAGTTGACTGATTTTTTTATAGTATTCCCAATTGTTGGAGTTTTGGAAGCCACTGATATGTCATAGTAACTACTGATACAGATTTCTCTTATTATCTAAGTGATCTGCAGGAGATTTGTGTGAATATTACACTACCTTGGGCTGCCTCGTGTGGTCAGCAAAAAGTTAAGTCTTAGGGCGAAATTTATAAAATTCTATATTTTTGAATTTTCTAAAATCAAAAATGCCATTTTTGATTTGCATAAATCGAAAATGGCATTTTCGATTTGGAAATCCAGGTTTCCAAATCGAAAATGAGATTTTTCGATTTCGAAATCTGGATTTCTGTAGTGTATGTTAAGTGTAACGAGCGGTGCTTCCATGCGTGCACCGCTTGTTACATCTGGCTGCTCAATGCTGGCAGCCGCTGGGGAGACTCATCTCTCCCCAGTGCTTCCTGGTTTGGCTTAGCCAATCAGGAGCCGCTGATGTCACGGATGATGTCAGCGGCGGAAAAATCAAATAGCAGCGCTCAGCCAATTGAATTTGCCGCCGCTGAAGTCATCCGTGACATCAGCGACTCCTGATTGGCTAAGCCAAACCAGGAAGCGCTGGGGAGAGATGAGTCTCCCCAGCGGCTGCCAGCATTGAGCAGCCAGATGTAATGAGTGGTGCACACATGGAAGCACTGCTCGTTACACTTAACATACACTACAGAAATCCAGATTTCGAAATTTAAAATTTTCATTTTCCGGATTTCTAAATCGAAAATGCCATTGTTCCTTTAGCACAGTGGTTGGCAAACTGCAACTTTTCAGCTTCCATGTTGTGACTCGCGGTGCACTCCCTAGCTTCGCCCAAAGCCCCACGCATGACCCTGACGCTTCTGATTGGATGTTGGCAGGTGATGGGAGCGAGAGAGTTCACTCCTCCCCCTTTGTGGCTCTACAGGAATCAGCCACTGGTGGAGGACGGAGCGAAATGGCTCCCTCCTGAGAAAAGTTTGCTGACTACTGCTTTAGCAATATAAGGGTCAGCCCCCAAGTAGACATCATGATATAACTCATGTTTTTTTGGGTAGCCAATGTCTATTTTAGGTAAGAAATCATTATTATTATTCAGATATTCTTATGTTATTTAATGGTGTGGAACACTGGCTCTTATTATTTTTATTTTCTTGTATTCCTAAGGCAGTGGTTCTCCACCTTTTTATTGCCGCGTCCCTTTAGTACAAAATATTGTTGCGACTTTAATATGGAAATATTGACGCGGTTGCAACTTTACTATGGGAATATTGTCACGATCATGGATTTGCTATGGGATTCCGATGGTCTTGGGCGACCCCTGGCAAATAGTCATTCAACCGACGATGGGGTTGTGACCCCGGGTTAACCGCTGTCCTAGGGCATCAGCTTCATTGTGCCTTTTGGTACATACAAACATTTTAATTCCTATTTTCTTTACATATTTTTGCTTTTAATGGCTGCCTATAATTAACAGCTATAGTAATAGGTAAAGTGATGTAAACAAAATTGTACTTGAGTGAAAATGGTAAAAATGGCAATATACTGAGTAAAAAATGTGGTAGTTTTGTTAAGATTTTCTTTAGCAAACCTTGAAACATACAACCTCTTACAGCAGATGTTGTTCAAATCACACATTAAAAAAAAGGCATGCTAATATCTTCACATACTGCGCCCTGAATAAAGTTTCACTTACCAACATCCAGATAATTGAATTGCCAAATTATACCTACAGTGTATGTCAGACAATGGGATCTATGTAAGATTATTTAGTAGTTTTGGAATTACAACAGCTCTCATGTAAGTCAGCCACACGTATAGTAAAAATTACATATCAGGTTTTGTAATCATCACTCAAGGTCAGAGTAAGTTTAATGTCTACTTGGCTGAAAGATACAATCTAAAAAATAAAGGAGCAGTTTTGAAGTCAGACCTCCTCTCATTCAGATGGACTTACGTTTTCTTTTTTATTATATTTATGAAGTGTTCAATAAATTAGTAGCTTTACTACCCTGGTAGGGGATACATTTTTTATGAGAGAGTTATTAAGATGATTATTGCTTTGTGCAATTGTGCCCCACTGGGCACCTTTTAAATATCCATTATAATGACCATAATTGTAAACTGTCTGAGTTAAAGATCCATTTTTATATGGTTTGCATGTATGGCGTGTTCCCTGGATTTCTTTTATTTTAAGTAAATTGCCTTGTTTTGTAAAGTTCAGTTTACATCGTTGGCATAACATTAAGGAGATGCGTCATCGTTCAGTTCAGCTAGTTCCTAATTTTATATCGTTAAACTAATAGCTGGAAAATCAATAAACTATAATGCAGTTACTGGACTTTTATTCTTTGACAGTTACTAGTTTTAAAACAAGGACCATTTCAGTCTCTATGAGCTTTTCTTTTGGTTTAGGGTATCAACTACATAATCTTAAAATTTTCACCCTCCTTTCAAGAAACAAAATTAGCATTTTTTAGAACTTATGGATAGGGTTGGACTAGACCAGTGGAAGACTCTACGACAGTGTACCCATTGGGTGGGCGTCTATCCCTATCTTCAGTAAGCCCTCTCTGACCAGTCCAACACTTATGGACATAGCCACTCAGCATATGGTGTACAAAGTGTATGTTAGTCACTGTTTATTTTAGTGGTGTGAACATTTTTGTCAGATGCTGCATTAAAAGCTGCTCCATTTAAAGGTGTATAAAAAAAAACCACTACTTCCCTCTTAATTAATAGGCATAAAAATATATCTTTTCACAGTTATCCATGTTTAAAGTTTAATTTGTTTATAAATAATTCAAGCATTTTAGAATTCATCTATAATACTGAAACACTTCCATTTTATATTACCTAATCTTGTTTTAAAAGTACTTTTTCTGTAGGTGACTGGTCACCTAACACACTTTAAACAAAAGGTGTTCTGAAACTGGGATTTGTAGCAGTTTTTGGAGATCTTTGTGGAGTGTTGCCTTTTTGTCAATAATTCACACTAGCATTTTTCAGTCAGTCAGGCTGTTTTATTAGCTTTAACTGCTTACAATCACATGCATTTCATTGTTTCCTATGGTAATCACATTAATACATTCACAGTTTGGGGCATATTTACTAAAGTCGGAAAACTGTATCGTTGTTTTTTGCCTGTTTTCCGACTTTTTTTTTTTACCGTTGCATTTTCCTTTTCCCCTCATTTACGAAATGAAAAAAAAAAGGTATTGATATCAATAAAAATCGATATCGGTAAATATCATTGCTCTACTACTGCTAAAATGAACATTAATGTCAATGGGGTCCTTTGATATCGATATTGAAAAAACAAATCTTTTTCTTGACATGGCTGTAAAACTTTTAGTTTTTTTTAACACAGATTAAAAGATAATAGTCAACTGATCTACAATTAGGTTATTACGAAAATGTTGACTTTATCACATTGTGAATATGCAAAATAGTTTGACTGCAATTGTATTTGACTCTCTGAAGGGCATTTAAAGCCCACCACTAATGCTCCATCTTTACTAGCTTAGCACATGCTAGTTTAAACACGCTTCAGAGAATCTCATGTTGTAGCTGATTTTATTTGCATCAACTTGCTTAAGTCCAACTATGCTACAAGTCTTCTTTCCTTTTTTTATATGTCTATAAAAGAGTAATTAAACTGGAGCCCCATGGTTTAAAGGGGTAAAATAAGTGATCAGATTAGGTTTAGCCGCTTCTTACACATTGCGTGCAAAAGGCGTGAAGAAATTTAAAGATGCTTTAGAGGTTACAGTATATTAGGAGCTCACATGGCTTCTTGTTCAATAATGGTTTGGTAATTTTGCATGTAATAAGTAATACAGAGTGTGGTTGTTCATGCTAACTCACTGCACTATAAAGCACTTTAAAGGAGAAGTAATGTACATTTATAACTAAGCTATCATCCAATGATAACTTTTGAGCAAGAATACCATTTAGTATTCATATTGCACTAGATTAGGGGTCTCAAACTCAGCTGGGTAAATACACAACACATAAGAAAAAAGTTGACGGGCAGCACTGAGCTCCTTCATGCACCCCCTGTATCACAGAATGTTATTTCTTTACCTGCGAATAATGCTTATTGCCCAGGTAAGGAAGAGGTGTTCGGTGGAGGAGACCAACTCTGCACCCCCTCCCTCACCATGAGGGCTCCTCCCTCAGCCTGCTCTCTGCTGTACCGAGGATGTCTCTGGTGCCCTCTCTGCAAATGAAAATAATTTAAGGTAACATGTTTTGAAAATTATATTAAATAATTTGTTAGTAAATATTATGGTATTTAAGATCTCAATAATATTTTTGTGCATATGAAGTATTATCAGCAACAATAACAAGAAATCAATCTAAGATGTATACGTTATTGGAGCCAAGGAACCATTTAATGGGTATGACATGTTGAAATAATGTACAGTATGGGTCAGTTACAACATGAGTTTTTTTTATATAGCATTTTAGGTGACACTCAGGAAAGCACTTCCAGCTAAGATATACCATTCATTCAGGCATCTCCATACCTTTGGACAACCCAGGAGCGGATGTAGATAAAAAGTACGGGGCCATTTATTTAGGCTACAATAAATAGGTTTGTTTTCAAGAAAATTTTAAAAGGCCTGAAATGAAGGGAAATCTCTGATTAAGTGAGGTAATATAAGGATGTCCATAGTGTAATTCTTGCCCTAAGGGGGCATAGGATTTGGGTACATTAGATAAATTGGGTAAGGATAAGCAAAAGCTGCTAGATAGAAGAGAGATGTAGGTGGGAGCTTTATAAGTAATGACTTTATAAGCCTTCCAGAGATTTAAATGAAATTATGTAGCAAATAGAGAATGGCACTTCAAGAGAATGAAAATGGCACTTCAAGAGAATGAGAATGGCACTTCAAGAGAATGAGAATGGCACTTCAAGAGAATGAGAATGGCACTTCAAGAACAGGTGAACAGAGCAGCAGACAAAACTCTGTTCGCCTGTTCTTAAAGTGCATGAAGTGCGTCCGCGACAATTTCAGCAGTGCGCCTCATGCACTTCATGGAAATGCCTTCGCAAAGGCATTTTCGCAGGCATTCGGAGGATGGAAAATCTAGTCCTAAGAGTTAAACAAAGGCATTGTCAAGAGTAAAATGTGCTGGGATGACTCTGAGCCAGTAATAGTAGGGGATTTCCCTACTAAAACTAAAAGTTTGTAAATTGTGTAATGTCACAGGAGTGGTTTCACACTGCAAACACTTGATTCATGTGCAGTTGCAACTGTTTAAACACTTACTCCCTATATCTGCCAATCATTTTACATACTGGTTCCATGTCAGTGAAAACACATCCAAACAGCCCGCAAATATATTCTAGCAGTTAAAAGGTTGACGCAGTGAAGCTTATATGGTTTGTGAGTTCCTTAGAGAATTAAGAATACAATTGTTAAAGTGCTTTTATTTAATAAAAGCTATATACATATATACAAAGCTATCATAGATAGGACACAAAAGACTTTGGGCTTTACTGACTAAAGGCTGAGGGCCAGATTCCGGTACTGTCGAAGTCCTGGGGAAATGCCTTTGTGAAGGCATTTCCACAAAGTGCACGAGGCGCGGCTGCTCAAATAGGCGTGGTCGCGATTCATGTACTTCACAAACAGGCGAACAGAATGGCAGGTTTTAGCAGTGTTGGAGATGTGTTTAGAGAAGGAGAGAGCAGAGTCAAAAGTCAAGTCCAAGGCAATGTACAGAGGTTACAGGGTTGATGATGGCACCATCAACTAAATAGAAAATGAGGGTGCGGGTCCAGGTTTAGGTGAAAAGATAATCAGTTCCATTTTAGAGAGATTTAATTTGAGCTGGCGCTTGGCCATCCACGAGGAGATTGCCAGGAGACAGTTGAAAATTTGAGTCTGTATTTCAGGTGTTAGGACAGGAGTGGATAAGTAAATTTAGGTATCATCTGCATACAAGTAATACTGAAGACCGAATGAGTTGATGATATCCCCTAAGGAAAACAGGAGGGGGCCAAGGACAGAGCCTTGGGGCACCCCCACCGTAAGAGGGATATGTGTCTACTTTGGGCTACTACGAAAGTAGCGCTCTTACAGAGCACTTTGTATCACTTTGTGTGTACGTGCGCAGGTACTTCAACTATTGACCAAGCGGCAGAGTCTGTCACAGTTGCGAATTCCACAAGGTGTAGTGCTTTGAATTCACTTGTTTGACTTTGCCAAATCAGAGTGGTGAATTGGGGGGTTGATGGCAGGGCTCCGATGTAGCATAAGGTGACCATTCAAAAGTAACAATGGTGACTGCGACTAAATTTATCTACTACTAAACATTAACTTTGGACAAGGTGACATAGAAATACATGTATTATTCACTAATATACAGATAGTGGGATATAGTGAGGATGACGCTACTGCTCTTCACTGGATTAATTTACATCACTCTGTATGACTTTTATTCAACTGACTATGCCACACTACGCATGCGACTGCGTCTGTAGTAGTCTGCCTGTTTGCCAAATCTATCCGCAGCTTCAATAATTAGGAGATGTGAATTTACAACTATTTTGTTGATGCGACTTTGTAGCAAGGTGAATTAGACAGGTAAATTCATCCTTTAGTCAGTAAGGCCCTATATACAGACAGCTGACAAATTAGAAGGAGTAAAACAGAAATTAGGTGTGTACAATAATAGCTTATGTATAAAGGATGTTCTGTTCCATAGGCCAGTACAGAAAGGTTGGCTATACTTCCAATCTAAATTGAACCACAACGTATAAAAAAGTAACTCTTAGAATAGCACAGAGTTTACACATAAGGTATGGATGTTATCTTCATAACAACTCCCATCCTATCTCAGGGAGGCAGATGGCTGTTACTCTTTAACACAACAAGTTAGTGTTTGTACAAAGAAAAGCACTTGTATTTAAATTTTAGCATGCAAAACATGGCAAGCTCTGTGAATAACACCCTACCCACTGGGTTTGTAGGCTACAACACAAGTTTTCACTTGCACAGAAAGTAACTTCCAGGTAGAACTAGTTCGAACTTTGTGGTCTTTATCACCTAAGAACAGGTAATTCTACCTAATATAGAACTGGTCAATATGTGTCATGAATGCACTTAAGTTATGGAGACAAACTGATATGGTAGAGTGCCTTAAATGCTCCCTAAGACATATAAGCAAATTAAGTAATCTGTGTTATATACTTAGTTAACCATGTATCTTTCCCCCAAAGATTAATCCAATAATTTGCTTACTTAATATTATGCAGATTGAGCAGATTTGGATGCAGCATTTAATGCATGCAGTGCAAAGCAGTGAATTCTTTTCAAATGCTAGACGGGTTGGGCTGTATGTGACAGATGCAGTGTTGGACTGGCCCTCCAGGACACAGGGAAAACTCCTGGTGGGCCCTCCTGGAGTTTCAAACTGCACAATTATGGTATATTCTTGAGATTAATAACAAATGTTAAGCTTTGGAGACAGAAAGGAGTTAGAATGCAAATTATAGAGACTGAATATGATTATGAAGAGACAAGAACTAAATATTTTGCTTAGTGGGCTCCTGATCTGTTTTCCTGGTGGACCACAGCACTCTGGTCTGAGCAGATACTACATTCAAGCCTACTGTGTTTATAGATAAACACTGATGCTAAAAGACCCATAAATAAATAGTACGACTCCTCATATCTTGACATGAATTGAGTATCGGAAGCTGACAATTCCCCACAACTAGTTGAGCTAAGTAATATAAGTATTGGAAACTGGAGGATTGGAGAAACATTGATGGATCTGTTGTGTACCAGTTCCTGGTGTTTCCAACTTGTGGAAAGGCTTGCAAAATCTGCATGACATCTTTATTCTATGTGTAAACATTGAAGGATGAAGATGTAAAGTGAGGTCCAGATAAAGCTGATAAGCAAGAGGGCTGTAAAATAAATATCCTTGTAGGGTATTTTGTGATGTGGCCGTCAGGCTGGGAGCTTCATCTATTAAAAGCAAGAATGAAGGAGGGCAGAGCTGAGACATAACTGAGACTAAACAGTATTTTTCAAACAATTGTTTTACAGATGTGGGGCATCGTGGAAACCAATGCAGTAAATTCTTCAGCTTGTGTAATGTTTTTTGTGGTGGGGAAAAGAGGTATGGTATATATTACTTTACTAAATCAACTTTATTAACACAGTTGTTGCCAGTTGGGAGCATTGTGCAGTTGAGTGTCTGTAAAGAAAACATTTGGAGCAGTGCTGCACATAAATATAAATGCACTCTTATACTATGGTCCCTTTACAAGCATATTATAGGTTTCTGTAAATTTACATTTGTTACTACCATTCTCTGAGAGAGATATGGGGCAATATGGACACCTGCAGTTTATCATCCCATTACAATTTCTCCCTATCCCATTGAGAATGATACTGACTTGAACATTATTGTTATTTTTTATTGCACTGCAGGAATCAACACAATAAAAAATAGTCATATTGCAATTTTTATAGGTGCATGGCATTTTTTTCACTTTTGCAAGTGTCACAGAAAATTACACAAAAAAAAACCCAACAACTGAATTACTTATTTTGTGGTACTCTTTTATTACATATAGTAATAAAGGGTTTACTAGAAGCATGAAAAAAAAAATTCAGAAACATATACTGCTATCCCTAGATAATCATCAAAAGGGCAGCCTATCATTAACTACATGACTTTTAAATACCATACATATGCCAGTTTCTTCAGTGCTTTCTGGAAGCCTAAAGGCACTTCTCATCAGCAGTTGTGATTTTCATACCTGATATCAATATACTCCATGAATAATGGTATCTTCCAATGGTCAACGTTTTACATGTGCTCAGTTATAGAATGCTGAACCCTCATGTACATCAAAAACAACAAACAAAATATGATTAACTTCCTAGCAAATACTAGATACTATATATCAACAATAGCACATTTGACAGCAATGTTACATAAACTTACTCTAAAATAAGTGTCCAGCTAAATCTGACATGTAAATATATTACAATGAGTACATTTTAACTTTTTGAAGTATATGTAATATCACCAGTATAGGATTCCGACTGAGCTTCTTATATACTGCTCTGTAGTGGGAAGGGATTTCATTCTAAGGGTGAAATTTAATAAACTCGAAAAGACGAATTTGAGTCTTTTCGAATTTATTCCTGTGATATTTCAATGCAAGATGATCCCATGGGTTTCTTGCGTGAGTTTTGGTTTCCGATTTTTCAGATTGGATTTTTCAATGAAAAGGTAGCCATTTGTTCTGGCTACCTTTCCATCGAAAAATCCAATCCGAAAAATTGGAATCCAAAACTTGTGCAAGAAACCCACAGGATCATCTCGCTGTGAAATCTTGTGGGATTTTTTACCATAATAAACTCGAAAAGACAAAATCAAGTCTTTTTGAGTTTATTAAATTTCGCCCTTACACTCTTACAAGGTGGGAACCTTGGAGGTAGAAGAAACCATCTAGACAAGATTAACATTGGACTAGATAGGACAGTTTTGTAGTAGCCCATTGCAACAAGAGAGAAAGCAGGGTTAGTGAGGAAACAAGTAACATTGCACCCCAACAAGGATTACATAGGTTTCCATGTGACTTTAGACCTACTAAGTACCCAGTATAGGAATCAAGCAAGTGGAACAAGCATAGGGTGTAGGGTAGATCAATTCAGAGGGGAGGGGTTGTTCTGAGAAGCCCAAAAGTATAGTTTGGATGCTTAACTGTTTTATATAGAACAGATACCAAATCTATGCTAGGAAACACACTGAAAATATCCACTTTGGGGGAACTATAAAATATGCTGTAAGTTTCACTACTTTATAGGGTTGGACTTGCCCACCAGAAGGTGGCCCCCTGTATTGTGTGACCCAGGGCTGGTGCCAAAAGCATCTCTTTTAACATTTTCAGATCCCTAGCTAGCTTTAATTACACTAACACTTGGGAAATTGGCTCTTTTGTTATGTCATACAAAATTGATAATTTATTTCTGGTGAACATGACAACTTCTGCTAGCGATTACAGGCCCTTGCAATCAGCTTCTCTGGTGGGACCAAGATGACACAGTCCAACACTGCTGCTTGAGATAAGATGTACTAAGCAGGAGTGGGACTGTGATGCTGTTCAATAAAGAACCACTGGTACCCACATCTTTCATTGTAGTTATTAAATGCACCACACCTATAATATGCTTGTCATGCCAAGGTACCCATCCAGGTTTTAAGTTGGGCTGGTACCCCAGGGTAAATTTATAGATAACCCGAGCAATGGAAATGTTATTAGGGAAGGGAAATAGTTCCCCTTTAGCAGATATCACATGATATCTACGTTATTGCGCATTAAGCTGTTTATAGAAACATCAGCATCTTTTGAAGTTACCACTTTTAAAATGAACTACAACAGCATATATGTAGCAGTCATGATTTAGGGATTCTAGAAAACCTTTTTTTACAAAAACAGGAGGAATAAATTTTATTAGTTTTGTTTGACATTACGGATCCTTAAACGTTTAAAATCAGATCACCTGGGGTCTATGACTTGTAAACAGTATTAAGACTGCCTAAAAAAGATATTTTAAAGAGTGCGCACAAGCATAAAAAGGAATGATATAGATATGGAACAGTCTTGGCAGCGAAACCTGAACGTTCTTTATGTAATTTTACACTAAAAAAAAAACCCAGAGACATAAACGAACTAAATAGAGAGAAACTCAATTAAACCTCTAAATGTCCATCTCAAATTTCCACACAGGAAATAAGCCATGCTGAGTCCAAGTTGACAGTATTTGTCAGAGCAGGTAGTCTATTTATCTTTTAGAATAAAAAGGTTTTCTCTGTGCTGTAATTACTAAAAGCGCCTGTTCAGGTGGATTACTGCGGCAAAGCCATCCTCGGCGCTATAAAAAAAAGGTCATTTTATTGTATACAACTGTGAATATGTGGGTTAAATGCATACACAGTTGGCCTGTATATTACAGCTCCCATGACTGTAATTATTTGACACACTCATTTGTATTTATTTTGTGTGTTTCATTATTTTTACACATTGATAACATTCATTTGCCAAAATATATATAAAGTGACTGTTTTCCGCCGTGTCCGAAATAGTTTATATGAACAGCATGGGTTAACATAGCATACTGGCCTAATAGAAGACTGTTAACTTCTTACAGCTCAATAACAAATACTTTTATTGGATCATAAAATACACCGGTGACTGCGGGAGGAAAAAAATGTTGCCTTGGTTTTGTTTTACCAACAAGTCTACAGTGGTCAGTAACGATACCCTCTTATTCTTACATTTATTCACTTTCACTGAGTGATATATTGCTTAGCAGTAAAAACACCTGAAATTTCCAGGGCTGGAAAAATAACAGTAATCCAGGCCCATTGGTTCAAACTTGCCATTCCACATTTACTACGATGCCAACAATAGCTATCACGGCTCGCAAATATGGTTTCTTTGGGGATAACAAATTGGTCTAATTAAACATTCCATGCTTGCTATTGTAATATGCACAATATAAGGAACAGACACAATATAATATTTTAATACGAGATGGTAGAAATTCAGTTTGGAAAATTAGTGTCCCAGCGTTTATTATTTATGAATGCACAATACAAAATAATTACTTAGACTTTGCATTTGTGCACTTATTTAGCATAGGGATCATATGCTTTGGGAGCTTATTTATCAAAGTGCAAATTCGACTGTCAAAGTGAAATCTCATCACTTCGGGTTATTGCGCTCCAATTCTTTTCTCCTTATTCACTAAACAGTGGATTCATAAAGAGAAGATGCAAATGTGTCAGTATAATAACGCTATAGCAATCCCCTCCCCAGCACTGCCTTTAACTTCCTGTGAGTCAATTTACAAAGGAAGCAACTGGCAATGCTGGGGAAAGGATAACTATAGTGCTAAGTGCTATAATAAACTAAGAGCGGGAACAGGGAAGAGGTAAGCAGTGACGAGAAAAGGAGGGGAGCATACACCAAGATAGTGCCCCCCCACCAGGTAGGTGGCTGCCTACCCTGATTACCCCTCGGCTCGGCCCTGGTGGCAAGTAAATGTGAATTCACACCTTTACACTATTTGGCCTTTCATGAATAAGCCGCTAAATGTGGACATCCTAAAGGTGTATCTTGGGGTGTTTAGAAAAAATGTTCAAACTGTTTGGTCATAGTAGAAACCACCCAAGGTAAGTGGACTGAAATATTGTACTGCTCCCCTGCTATAAATGTGAAGAACAGAATAAAATGCTCGCTCATTAAAGGATAACTAAAGTCACAGAATGATTGGCATGCTAAATGCCAGCCTCTGCCTAGCTGAATTAGCCCTTTGTGCCGAGCATGTGGCTTGCCCTGCAAATGGAGCACAGCACCCACTGCAGGGACTCAGTAATGCCCACCCCCCAGCTCTTTGTGCTGTGCTTCTAGGCAGATATCAGCAGAATTAGGCTTTGTAAACATTAACACATTTGAACATATTTATTCTAAAATTTCAAAAATATAATTTTGGTACTCTAAGAGGTCCCCAAATGCTGGTCTACTGACTACATGCTAAAGGACCGCACGAAGGAGATGCATGCACAAGAAATGCATCATGATCATGCGACCCAGCAATACCAGCAAACCCCCTCCTTTTTGATCCATGAAAAATGTTCCGGGGAGGATCCCCAAAAAGGTTGGGGGCCACTGCTCTAAGAAACTCAATCAAGTCCTGTGATATATGTTTTTGCTTAAGTTTAAAAAGGATGCTTGCCCCTGATGTAGAGAAAACCACCTATGTCAATATTCTATCTGCCATTTTCTTCCTCTCATCCCCATTTTTCCTTTACATCGTCTGTTTTTTCCACTTACAGAGTATGCTTTTTTTCCTTTACAAAGCCTGCTATCTGTAAACCCTGCCAATAAAGAGAGTCCTATTTACCTATTGTCAAGCAATAATGTGACTAAGAAACTCCTGACTCACCTATTAAAATGCACCTGTCACCTCAACAACATTAATCCTAATTTAGGTTGTACTAAAGAAATAAAATTTTTTGTAATATATAAGTATTTTAAAAAATGTACCTTAAAAAGGCTTTTCTCTCTGCCATCTCCCTGTCAGAACAACACGAGTTGGGTGGGCGGGGCTTAATGATGATTGACATTATAGCTTCTCCAATCAGATCCCTTAAATTATGATCTAGCTGGGATTTGATTGGAGGAGCTGTAATGTCAATCATCATTAAGCCCCGCCCACCCCAACTCGTGTCGGGCTGACAGAGAGATGGCAGAGAGAAAAGCTGCTTAAAGGTACATTTTTAAAGATACTTATATATTACAAAATATTTATTTCTTTAGTACAACCTAAATTAGAATTAGTGTTTTTGAGGTGACAGGTGCATTTTAATTCAGCAGAGCTCAATATCCCCCTATAACTGCCTTCTACCTTTGAACGAGTTCCCTGCTGTGTGCAGCCATGCCCCCTCCTTTCCCTGACCTCTCTCCACAGCTAACTACACTGGTGGTCCAACAGCTCTTATCTGCACGTGCTCAGGGTTAGGAACAGGCTTTTTATATAAGGAGAATGGAAATGGTTTCCAGCTCTATGAATAGTGAGTGATGTCACTCTGGGGCGGGGCTTATCAGCACTATACAGGAGTAGCCTGTACACAGAATGAATGGGGGAGCAGGGTTTTTTAAACAAGAGGCAAGTACTACTGATCCCAAAATCATTTTTACATTTTAGGGGGTCATTCCGGTAGGTCCGAATTTTCTGTCCCGAATTCACTTATAGCGAACTCCCATTATAAAGTCGCGACCGCGACAATTTTTTAGTCGCAGTCGC
>JAKJJM010041827.1:0-13054 GCA_021901965.1 Pipa carvalhoi
CGTATTTATGTTTAGCACTAGTCCTGCACAGTCTATCTTGTTTTTGTATTTTTGTACCTTTACCTCTGTTTGAGGTATTTTGGACTCAGGGTTGTTCCAGTCCTATCTTCTGTGTGTTTCCTTACCTTTGAGATTCAGTCTTTTATTAAAGGCATATTATATCCTCAACCTTGTTATAAGGTGTGTTCCTGTATTTAAAGTCTCAGCCTTCCGCACTCACACCTGACATTTACCATCTTTTATACACCTTTTGGTATTAAAGGATTTATTCTTTCTCATTATACATATTTATCGGTGATAAGGCACTATTAGTGCCGTTTGCGTGCTTCTTGTTTTTGATTTTCATTTTTTTTTGTTTTAGAAGTGTTTGAAGATTTACATTACTTTCAAGAAGCAGCACATTTTTGATATCTGGATCCTTTTGAATTGTTACATTTATATTGGACTGGTTTATCATTTTATCTTTATTTCTCAGCGCTACTTCAGTTTCATATTTTATGTGATTGAAACTTTATAGCCTTACACATGTCAAACATATATAATGTTTTATTCAAACTTTTCATACCCTTTAAAGAAGAACTAAAACAACCAAAACAAAAAAGCTATATTAAATAAGTACCTTATAGTAAGCTCCAGCGATGCAGTCCCAGCTTCATCTAGGGCACTGAGTCTAAGGAACTCCCTGGTCTTCACTATTGACCCCTGCAAGGAGGTTTGGGCTTAGCTGCAGGGAGCTCCCAGGTCGTGACCCCTAGGGTAACTGTCCACTGGTGGAATGGGGAACGAATAGCCAAAGTCAGAGTACAGTGCAGAGAGGTCGAGACAGGCAGCAGGCAGGGTAGTCGTTTTCGTAGCAAAAGGTCATAAAAGGCTGCAGCATACAAACATCTGGATTCTGTGATGGACCACCTAAATTTCCAGCTCTCAGTAGTGGACCCTACTACCATTAACATTAGATTTTTGTGAGGTTTCATGGGGGTTTTAGTGTACTAATGGGGCATTATGGGGGTTGTAATGTATGAATTGGTAATTACGGGGGTTTTACTGTATAAGGCTGGGTTCACACGAGCGTAAGATGCGCAATGTATAAACGATGCGCATCATACTCTCATGTGAACCCATAAATACGCCGTGCTTCTCTACCCCATAGACTTCATTGTTCCTGGCCGTACACTGGCGAAAATGCAACAGCCAGCATATGGCCGGTGTTCTCGCGCCATACGCTTGTCTGTTCGGAACAAGGAAGTTCCATAGGGCAGAACAGAGCGGCGTTTTATTCATATCACACGAGCGTATGATGTGCTGTGCATCATACGCTTATGTGAACCCAGCCTTATACAGTAAAACCCCCATAATCACCCATTCATACACTACAACTCCCGCAGCGCATCATACGCTCGTGTAATATGAGAGTGTGGTACTCTTGAGATTGTGATTGATCATATAGTGCATACACTTTACAGTGATCAAGCAGATTGGCCAGAAAATTTGCCTAATCTGATTGATATTTCTTCTCTCTTAACATACCCATATACAATACAATGGTCAGCCAATGTGATTAAAAAGTGATAGGTCAGCTCTTACCAAGGCTCTCTTAGATCTAATTCTCTTTGCCACCTTAAATGTGGAGTGTCCAGTTAGTAAATCAAAACACTGTGTCAATAGTGATATACAGTATGTGTGGGATAAAAGAACTTAAAAGGAAAATCCTATATAGTAATGAGCAATGTGTTAATCAATAAACAAACAAATAGCTGATTATATAACTTTTTTGTGACATGGCACTTCCACAGTTTCCTCACACAAAGGCAGTTAAGAAGCCTGTGCATAAAAAGCAGCAGCAGAGCACTTTTTAATTAGACACAGAATTGGAATTGGGTCTAACAAGTGCCAACAACACTGTTTAGTTGATGGACATTCTTTGACTAACTTTTCGAATAATGTCTGTCACAAGACGAAAGACATGCTTTGGGATGTCATGTAATTCTTTTGGTTTCTTTTCTTTTTTCCTGTTTTTTTTTCAGAGTTAGGTAATACATGCTAATCTCCCAGTACAACAGAATTTCACAGCAAAGAATGGTCATTTGGAGCATTCACATTTTTTTTCTGCAAGGTCAGGCTGACTGTTGTTTCAAAAATAAGTCCTATCAGGGTTTCATGCACCACAATGCATCAGGACATCATTTCTATAACTTTGCTCCTACAGCGCCAGGCTGTTTAGAGAAAGCAGAGTCTGTCTGTCAGATCAAGACTCTGTCCTGAGTTCTATTTATTGCCTGGATCTGAAAACCTTTCCTCACACTGCAAAATTTTACATGTCCACTAGTCATACACTTGACGAGCCCTACAAGAAGACTCTCTTTTTGAACAACTACAGACATGTACATTATGGTTAATGTAAGTCAGGTACTTATGGAAAAGAAGTTTTATCATTTTGTTATTCATGTAAGTGTTGTGATCTATTATTTGCAGATAAGGGAGTATGTGACTATTATGTGTCCATTAGAGGAACGTCCTTTAACAAGTGAATGCGAGAAGCTAAATCAACGTGTAACTTACAGGTTTGTTTAAAAATGTGTAAGGTATTGTGGGATGTGGGGGTTGGGGGGTGAAGGTCAATGACCTGATCATGTTCAGCTCAAAACTTTCAGATTAAAGCTGAACCAGGCTCAGAGTAAGGTTCCTCTCCTCAGGGGAGTTCCCAGAGCCTGTTTTCTCTAATTTTATATGTTCTGGCTTTAAATGTGAACTATCAACATATTTAGTCTAGGGGTGATTAGGATGGTTGAGGGTATAAACACTCACCAATGTGAGTCTTAGGCTTCAGCGATGCCCCTGATCTCTTCCCTGATCCAATGTTTTCTGCTGCTGATGTGCTTGCTCATTTTACTGAAATAAAGAGGAACTGGAAGTGAAGAGGACTGCATTGGCTGTCAGCAGCAGAAGACATTGCACTGGCGAACAGAGCAGAGGCACTGATGGAGCCTAAGACTCACAGTATCTACAGCCTCCTCCATTCTAATCACCTCTAGACTAGACAAGCTTATAGTTCCCCTTTAATACCCTAACTGTTGAAGACTGGACTTCAGGGGAAAACTGTTGTACTACTTGTTGCATTTATATAGGGGATTTATTCCCTTTAATTTTTTTACCAACAGAATAGGACATGTCTCACTTCATGACTGAGATACAGATTACCTTTTTATATTGACAGTTATAACTCTGTACATTCCATAGACGACATGGCTATAAACAAAGCATTGCTTTCAACAGCCCAGCAGGGCCAAAACTACAGGTCAACATACCCCATTGCAAGATTGGCACCAGGGCCCCCTGCTGCGTACCCCTCCTCCCCAATTGGCCATGAGCTGTTTAATATCTTGGATACCTGTTTGTCACCAGGTCAGCTGTTCCAGTAGATGGGGAAGTCATTTGCCAGTTAAGCCTCACAGCAGAAAATCCAAAGCAGTGAAAACTGGGGTGCTTCAGGTTTAAATGCAGGGCAGTAGTCCAGCTTTACTCAATATCCTATTGTCTAGATGAATCCTGACACTCTGTAATTCCACTTGGATTACTTGAAAACCAAACTGAAATATTATGACAGTATCAGCCAGCGATTAACATAATAAAGTATTAAGACAGAAAAACATGCATCAAGTAAAGAGCACTGCCATTTTAGTTGTAATATTTATGTTGGACAAATTCTTCCTTGATGAAAAATGAATTAAATAATTTATTACTTAACTGTGTTATTAAACAGATGGATTTTGTCTCACTGAGCTTTGGACAGGCCAGCTAATAGGTCATATTACTGCTTCTGCATTTGCTCTCATTGGAAAAGTAGAAGAGCAAGCACATGCCTGGAGTCATGCCAACAGTAGGCATGGACTGGGAATCTGGTGGCAAAAAGGGTAATGGTAAGAGCCATTGGAGATGATAACAGTAAGTTATAAAACTATATTGACTATAATAGTAATTTACCTGATTTTGTTAGAATATTGTAATTTTTTGGTAAGTGATATTTTGATGAATTATGTAACCATATGCGAGATGTGAATTTGATGCATAAAGAATGGACTTCAGTCAACAAGGTTTCTTATTTGTGTGAGAAATGTGTAAAAAGCAGCAGCAGCCGCATCTATTTGTATGACGGACATACAATTTTTGGAATATGTGACTAGTAATGACTTTTATAATTTTATACCTCTCATGCACAAATAGAGTTTTTAAACATTGCTTGCAGTATAATACATGTTCTAATACCATGCTCTTTAATAATATGTGAGAACCAGAAGCAGTGATAAATTGATCCCACACATTTATTTTCATCATTAGCTGCTGATTAATCCATAAGAGACAAGTCAATCGATTGGTTCCCTCCTTCCCCATGGACACTGCATGTTTCTCTCTTTCAGGGAAGACAGAGGGGAAAAAAGACATTTTCTTTCACACGAGCCCCTAAGAATTGCAGTTCGTGAACTATTCAGTAAACTGACCAGCCTGAGCCTCCTCTTCAACCGCCTAATCAAAGGGGAGGATCTATGTGTTTTGTTGCTTGTCAAAAACAATCAGTGCTCGGCCCATTACATTTGCAGCACGTCGCTCTTTAATTGGTGTAACACACTGGTTGCTGAAAAGAAGAAAGTCCTACAAAAGAGCCTGAGTGAATGAACCCTGACTCACACAAAAATACTCTTCAGAAGTTCAGAGCTGGACACTAACAAGGATGTATAGAGTTAGACTGAAAAGAGGTTAAGTTCAGCAATGGGCTACCTTGACGACCCTCCATGCAAAGCAATGATAGCATTGGCAACTTCTAAAAAAATGGTCTTATCAAAGGAAGATGAGACTTTATGCTCCCTTTTGAAAAAACTAGTCTCTGATATTCAAGTATAGAGGAAAAATCAAATGGGAAAAAAATGCATTTCCTGTAAGAAAACTCATCTGAAAAAAGCATTCTAATGGCGAAATTTAAAAAACTTGAGAAGATCAATTTTGACCTTCTTGAGTTTTTTTTATGTAAAAAAATGGGTGCCCAATCGAAACATTTGTATCGATATTTTTCACTATATTAGTAAAATATTGATAGAAATGTTTTGATTGGAAAAAATCGATCAAAAAGTATCAGTATTTTTTGACCGGGCACCCATTTTTTTTTTGCATCAAAAAACTTGAGAAGGTCGAAATCAATCTTCTTGAATTTTTTTAAATTTCAACCTAATTTTCACTTTGGTCATTCTAAATCCAGTTTTTTACATTTTCAGAAACATTCACTCAAACAAAGCAAAGTTAATGTCAAACCTGCTGCTGTGTACCCAAAGATCCTTATACAACCAGTAAGTAGCTGAAGATGATGAAAACTATTGTTGAGTGATCAAGAGTGACAAGAAGTGTTCAGATTCAGGATTTGAAACCAGAAGTCTTATTTTTCCTAAAATTATTGTTTTCAAAATTAGGATTAAAATGAGTGTTTCCTTTTTTTGCAGTTTCACTAGTTTATCTGGGGTACAGAAACAGTGGCTAGACATATTTATGGTCACTAAGCTAAAGTAATTTGAACTGAAGCATCGGAATAACTATGAGTTGAAGTGGAGTCTTTTCCCTGACAGCATTGATTAGTGTGATCTGCAGGGATTAATTAAAAAGAAATCTAGTGTCACAAAGTTCTAGGGAACGACCTGCATTTCTTTCTGTGAACCACACACTTAGCCAGTCAGTTTGGGTTAGCCTCTGTCATATGGGTTTTTATTCAGCCTTTAATTCACTAGAGCTGAAAAAGTCAAATTCCAGTGTTCTGTTTTTTCATTCTATGGTCTGAGAATGTTGGGGAAAGAATTTAGGGCCAGATTCTCGAAGGTCTGAATGTGGCCAGTTGCATTTGTTTTTACAAAGTGTATCATGCGCACCGCTGACATTGTCATGGACGCGCTTCATGCACTTGACAAACAGGCGAACAGAGCTTCTGCAAGCGGCAGACAAAGCTCTGTTCACCTGTTCGTCAAGTGCGTCCGCGACAATGTCAGCGGCGCACATCATGCAGTTCGTAAAAACTAATGTGACTGACCACATTCGGACCTTCAAGAATCTGGCCCTTAATGTCAACAAAAATTCTATATATATAATCTATTTCATTTCCCTTTATTTGGGTTTGCTGTATATGTAGAGAGTCTAAGGAAGAGTAGGTAGTAAATTTGTACATTGATGTACTTGTTGATATATATGATATTAAATCCTTTTTTATTTAAAGGCAATAGTAACTTAATTTAATTTAAGTGTATTTTATAAATACTGTTAATCAAATGTTTAATTGGTTAATGGTTAGTGTTTAATATTATTATTATTATTTATGTGAGAATTTTGAATTATTTTCATTTCTATTCTGCCTCTTTTGTTGTTGCTAGGGTCACAGAATTAGGCAACAAGGAGTTGTATTGAATCTTGATTTTTCATTTTAATAATGACTTTCTTTACTTATCTTTCTGTTTAGGCCCTTTTCTTGAAAATTAAATACTACTAAAATGATTATATGATGGCTAATTGTAAATAATCCTTGAATGCTGTTCAATTTATTAAAGTTAAGAATAAAAGAACAGTAATGGCAAAAATAAAAAAATGTTGTTTTAACCGCTTAAGCGGGAAATTTATAATTTCATTTTGACTTTTTTAATCAATTTGCTACTTTTTGACTTTTGATTCTGCTGATTTATAAAGAACTGATAAAAAAAAATTGTCCATAGCAGTAAAGATTGATATTGACAAATGTAGATTCATCAATATCAGCACACTGTTGTCATTGCAATTCCGCTTCCATTGCATACCGATATCAATATCGGCAGTCTTTTGGACATGAAAAAGCATCCCAGTGTGGCAAAATGACTGAACCTACTCCATATTGAATAATGTTTTTTTCGACAGCCTAAATCAGGCAAACATTTATATATATATCAGTGAAAATGGTGATAAATAAATATTGACAATATTTCACCAAGTTTACCAAGTTGAAAAACTGTTTATATATATATATATATATATATATATATATATATATATATATATAATGTTCCACAAAAGACAATGAGACTGTGGAAGAGAGATCTGTTAAGCCAAGTGATAAAAGATAGAATATTGCAAACAGTGAAGAGATGTACAAATGTCAAGGAATGGACATCCCAAATGTTCCAAAAGTGAACTTTTTATTTTGCCATCTTCACAAACAACGTTTTGGGGGGGGGGGGACTAAGCCTCCCTTCATTTTTCTCTTCACACCTGATGAAAGGAGGCTTAGCCCCCCTGAAATGTTGTTTGTGAAGATGCCACAATAAAAAGTTCACTTTTGAAACATCCCATTCCTTTTGTAATTTTTTTTTTTTAATTGTATTGTATTTATAGCGCTGATATATTACGCAGCGCTTTACAGAGTTTAATCATTCACTTCAGTCCCTGCCCCATGGAATTTACAATCTAGTTTCCCTTTTCAATCACACACACGTATGTTTTTGGATTGTGTGAGGAAACCAGAGTGCCCAGAGGAAACCCATGCAGGTGCAGAGAGAACATACAAACTCCATTCAGATGAAGTCCAGGGTGGAATTGAACCCAGAACCCAGCACTGCAAGGCAGCAGTGCTAACCACCAAACCACCACACTGCCCATTTTGACATTTAAACAGTAGGGGGCTCCGACTGGCTGTCCCACAGGCTATGAACACTTCGCTATTTTGAAATGGTTAAGAGATGGAAACAAAAACACAACAAGAAACAGGAATTCGACTTCAATGATAATATTTTTCCATGCCAATCTAAATAGGAATGCTTGCTTTCTGTTGTTATTGATACTTAAGGCCATGGCTACACTAGCATTTTGCATTGCTGCAGCATTTTTTACTGTTTTAGATCATGCAAAGTGCCACTTCTTTCCAGAAACTGGCAAATCTCTTATCAGAAGCAGACAGAATGCTGGAGTGTTACCAGAGTGCCGTGTTTCCCATGATAAGTAAATGGGCCCTAAAATAGGAAGTACAGTAACATATATTATGTGCCTTAATCATAATAGGGTTTTAATGTCCCTTTAAATATTCCCATTACAAATTATTCTATTTACATGCAGTAAAGAGGATTCAAGTTATATTATAAAGAAACAGTTACAGATTAAAAAAAAAAAAAACATACTTGATCACTTACTTATACATGAAGATATATAAGATTCCAGAGTTTAATATAATTGAATATATCATATTACAGTCTCTATGTTACAGGGGCATAGCTAAAGTACCGTGGGTCCTGGTACAAAACTGAACTTTGAATAGGTGTAATTACATCAGATATTCAGTGGCCATGTGGACAAAAGAAATTGGAGCAGTCTTTCTAAGGGGGAAGGTACAAGGCCATCTCATAAGAGAGCTACAATCTGACCATTACATTGGCAATACAATAAGCTCAGGGTCACACTAGCTGTTTATCAGCTGAACTTTTTTTAATTAGGCTCATTATTGTCTATGGTGCAAATCAAAATAGACTGTGTGGATTTGTAATGACGTGAGCACGGGATGCAGGGCCTAGTACCTCAGGGGTTAATGTCCTTGTCACGGGGCTCCCTGATGGTTCCAGTAAACTGTGGTTCAAAATGCAATAAAAAGAAAAATAATATAATAAAATAAATAAAATGTTTTTAGGATGTACCTTTCCTCTTGAAGCCTTGGTTTTCAGCAGTGCCCCAGTGTGCCAAATAAAGTACTCAGCAGTCCAAATGCCTTTTAAAACGGTTTCCAACTTTTATTCTTCAGAATTCCAAAACAAACATATTTATAGCATCCAAAAAACATCTTCTATAAGTATGGGTGCTATTCCCTGAGCCCTACATGCTGCTTTTTCTCTCTAGTACCACTCCCCACATACTTCCTGTAACAGGATATTTTATCAACTCTATTTGATCCCACCTCTAGTGATATGACTCATCAAAACATCTTAATATATTAATATTCCCATGAGGAAAATCCCAGATAAGGTCAGTAGGGGTCACTATACTCCTAGGAATAAATATAATTATTTTAATTTTTACCAAATGATGAATTTACATTAGTAGTGTCCAGTCTGGTACGCTACATAGATTTCCAGAATTTAACTAAAGCTGTCCCCGGCTTTACTACTATAATAAATACTCATATCTAAGGTCAGCCTTTCTAGGAAGTAAGGTTTAAATTGAATAGTACTAAGACAGGGCAGAACCTGTGACAATAGTATCTGCAGCATGACATCTACGACAAACCCCTCAGGTAACTAGGTTAGGGCGGAACTCTCAATTCCTACTGCCTTACATTACTCAATGGGGACTTATACCTATCTATAGGTGTACATTTAAGTAGGGGCTTAAACTCTAGGCTAAGGATTAAATTTTGATATAACATTATAGAAAATTGGAACATCTTGCCCAATATTAATTAACATTTACACAATACATTCCCTTGACATAACACACATTTTTCTTTTTTCTGATAAAACAATTTCCTTTTGTAAGGCACCAGTCTTGAACTCAGGAGATGGCCATTAGAGGGAATACTATTTTGCTTGTTCTATTCTAAATTTGTTTCATTCAGTACTTGCTTTGTGTCTAGCTGGGATTGAATTCACCCTATAACCTTCAGCCTTTTAGTGAGTGTGAGTTTCAGGCAATCCTAGCAAATCTTCCAGTATATAACGCTGCCAGAAAAAGTTTTTTTTTCTAATAAATTACTTGCCAATAGTAGAAACAGCAGATCAGCCTATATTAAAGGGATAATATCATCCAAACATTTTCCATTTTTAAATAATCCTGTTTCATTTCTGACATGTCATTGTACTGTTTTTTGTCACTGAAGGTATCCTATTTTCATAAAATTTCTATGTAAAAGTTTGAATTTCTATATACAGGTGTTGCATCACCTGTGGTTGGTTCTTGCTAACAAAACCTATTTTGCACCATTTAGTCATGACTAGTTTTCCAATAGAATACAATATTTCAAAACACCAGGTAGATACAAATGAATAACAAAATTAAAACCAATAGCAGGCAATATAATCTGTTCAAGCCTTCATGAAATTTATTATTATAAGGAGAATGATATACATCTTCTTCCAAAGAAATACAACTCATGAAATACATTTTGGATGTTTTTAGCCTTTGTATTTGATTCCCTTTTTTTAAAATAACACATCAAACACCATGCAACCTTACATTAGAAACTTGACTGTATTTTTATATTTATTATCTAGATATCTAGCATAATTTGAGAGGTCTTAGTAATATGATGATTATGCAAGAAATTAAAAACACACAGTATATATGTATTGCTAAATTGTCCCAAAGATAATTGTTTTGCTATATGTATCCATCGGATTAATCTGTTCACCTATTGAATACATACAATAGTCTGTATGCACTGTGGTACAGAGACTGCTTAATTCTAATTCTAAGCATCCCAATGTAATTAGAAGAATGTAGGAAACAGTTGCCATTGACAAATGCAATAAAATGTTTTGTGACCTCCAAATTCTAGATTAATAACCAAATTTATAAATATTTTTCATTCCTTAACATCATTTCTGTAGATAATCTATAATCCATCCTTAGCCTGTGTAAACTGCAAGGGTTACTATCCATGAAAGTAAAACTTAGAAGCGATTTGAAAGAATCCTTCCCAGTGAATGCATTTAGCCTCACTTGCTTTTTATTCTTTTTCTTGGCTTCATGGGTTTCTCTGGCACAAATCAGGGCTTCTAGGCACAGAATGGGCAATCCCTTCATCCCCATCAATTGTCACCCAGAGCTTGGGCCACTTTGACCGCAAATAGTGGGGAAGTCAGAGCTAATCCTTTGGAGGAACCACGGAAAAGAAAGGCAACAATAACCAAGTCAAGCGTAAAAAATGAAAGAGAAGTCTCTATTATCACTGACTACATTTCCCAGCAATGTACTGAGAAAATCAGCTAGTTGATGATTCGAGTCAGACTCCAAGAGAGAAATCTGAGGTCGTGCTGGGTTGGTAGACTCACACGATGTAAGGAGCACTATCACAGAGCAAAAGGCCTCTTCATTTACCAAATCCTCCTTTACATCCACCATAACCATTAAATACGGACTGACTTTATTCTGTATGGATCGAGAAAGGAAAAAAAGAGCTCACTCACTGAGCTTCAAAGAAATGTGCCAAAGGCTTAGAGCTATACTGCTGAGTAAAAGAATTGGGGTTGTTTTACTTAGTTTTGCACTGTGTGTGTGTGTGTGTGTATATATATATATATATATATATATATATATATAATATATTTTTTTTTTCTCTTCCCTCTTTGTGTTTATGTTTTTACACACACATATACATATGGGAATCTATATGAAATGTGAACAAAAGTTTTACTTTCATGTACTGCATATAAGCAAAAAAAAAACCCTATTTTCTAACTGTGCCTTGGCACACCTGCCTGACATGTGCAGTTTAAGAAGTGGGGTTATATACCTGTACATATAGAATTCATACACCTGTGTAATAACAAATGGGCATATAGAACAACCACTGCTTTTACATGTACATGTCAAACAACAGCAGTGCCTCACCTAATTGGCAGCAAAGCTAACCTCCCGAATATAAACTCCTTATTCCGCCCCATTACCTTGCTTAATATTACACATGCACATTATCTAAGAGCAAGGATTTCCCAGAAAACCTTCCTGTTTATATGTGCGGGGTTTAGCCAATTTAATAGCTGCAGGGTATAGAAAGAAGAAACAGCAAGACTTTTTTAAGAGTCTGCAAGCATTTACATGCTGACACCTACAATTATCCCAAATAAGGCTCTGATCCCTGCGCTTCTGAGCCAAGGCAGCCTAACGTGGAAAAGGATTCCTGTGAACAATGAGGATGTCAAGTGTTTTTTGGACTGATTGGTTTATAGAACCGAAACAACTTTATTCTTTTTGCAATTCATTTATGACTTTTTAAGTTTGAGTAAATATAAACAATGCATTTTTTTCAGGAGCCAAAATAACAGCTTCAAGCTTTCTGAAATATAGGTCAACTTAAAAATTCAATTTTCCATTGGAATTGACACCTTAATTAAAGATCCAAGATGGGACTCAAAAATTTATTTACCTTACATTTTTATAGGACTGTCACATTAGTTTGATTCCTAGTAAAGAAGTTCTAGAATGATAATGGACTATGCCCTGTATTGTGATATATCATTTAAACATAAGTTAAAGTTATTTCCTGTCTCTCTTTCCATTTGCCATGGGCAATATCCCAAACATATATGATATATTGGGTAGTTGCAAAATTTCAAGCTTTCTTATTTGACTATCTTTGACAAGGAAGGATTTTCAGAGCTCCTGTGAGTTCCATCTGGATTTCTCTAAATGCTGATGCTGCCTGACCCGTAAAGGCCAGGGCAGCTTTTTCCTGGCCTGGCATAACTTAACAGCTACAGGATTGCCAGATGTAAGGGTTAGAAAGCAGATAGCTGCTCCACACTGCACATCACAGCAAGGGATTCTACTTAACCTCTTCACCTCTTATACATGTTGCCTAATCTGCACCTTACATCTTTATCCCTTAGCTACTGACTTGTAAAAGCTGATTATTTACACCATAAGACACATTGAGTTTCCTCTGTGCTAGTACAGCCTACAATAAATCAGTGCCTTCACATGACTGAATGATTTGGTTATTCTGGCAAGTGCATTCTGAAATCTGCCATCTTCACACATTTGTCAGTGGATGTGTCTATGTAAGATGTGAGTGTACCTTATGGGCGGTATTTATTAAGCCCAAAAAGACTCAACACAAGTCTTTTCAGGCTTAATTTGGGCAGTCCCGATCTCCACATTATGGAAATCGGTGTTTCTCGATTTCCATAATATGGAAATCGGGTATTTGTACCGATCCGTAGCCATAAATTATAATGGCTATGGATTTTTTCACCACAAATATCCGATTTCCAGATTATGGAAATCAAAAAATACCGATTTCCATAATGTGGAAATCGGGACCGCAAGAAAGTCGGAAAGACCTATAGCAGTCTTTCCG
>JAKJJM010041843.1:0-12915 GCA_021901965.1 Pipa carvalhoi
GACAGGGAGACATAGAAAGGGATGTAATATTCACTTATATACAGTTAGTGGGATATGATGAGGATGATGTCACTGCACTTCACTGGGGGAATTCACATCACTCCACATGACTTCACATCCTACTTCCATTTAACTGACTTCACCACACTAGACATGCGACTGTGCCCATAGCAGTCCCTCTGATCAACAAATCTATCTGCAGCTTCATCAATAATGAGAAGTGAATTTGCGACTATTTTGGGGATGTGACTCGATTTATAGCAAAGTGAATTCATCAGGTGAATTTTTCCTTTAGTCAATAAGGCCCCAAGAGAGGCTATGCCCAGGATCAAACACTAACCACTGGAAAATGTATCTTATAACAGTACCAGATCCAGTGCCTTGCTCTAACTGCTTGTTCCCTTTTAACAAGTAACAACTTTTAAAAAAAGCATCACTTTGACATAACTTCGATCCGCCTTGTTTCATGGTCCAGTGGTTTTAGGAATTATTAGTGATCTGGATTTAATATCACTTTACCGGGACATTACGCCATAGAACAGAAATTATAAAAAAAAGTTTTGATTCATCCATTTTAAAGAGCAGATATAAAAACAGCCTGTAGTTTAGGCGTAGTCTGAAGAAGGAAAAGTGCAAAACTCCCAAGTATCCTGGCTAGTCTGTGAGACAGAACCCAAAGAATGGGACCATCTCATAGTCCCGGGTCCCCTAATACTAGTCCGAGCCCCAGGACTGTACCCAATGGTTGGCCTTCTCACCAGTGCACGGACAATCAGGAGAAAGTGGGCAGAGCATTGTTGACATCACCAAACGATGTCACAGTTTCACAGCCAATCACAAGACAGAATGGGGTGCAGCAGTGATGTCAATAACAGAGGAGCATGGTGGTTTCCCGCTATTCCCCCCCTGGAATGTTGGGAGGTATAAATAGTACAATGTAAAATGTCCCCCCCCCATCTGTTAAATATGGAAATGGAAATTAAATGTCACAACGAAAAATTATAATTGTATTGTTTGGATTGTACAGCGCTGCGTAACCCTGTGGCGCTTTATAAATAAAAACATACATACATACATACAAAAGCGTCTCCTGCAACTTGTCTCCAATTAAAGGGCCAGCTGAACGGTTATGCCGCAGCTAAATTAGGGAACAAATTATAACTGCAAGTGGAACATGCTTGTGCAGTTCAAGCCAAAGGAACCTTTTCTTCTTTCTTATTTTTTTCCCCTCTAAATGAGGTGCCAGAGATAGCGTTCATAGCAAACTCAGGAAAGAATGCGAAAAAAATACAAAAATAATAGATCATTTAGGAAGCTGTTACAATATCAGAGCCGGGGCCATTTTTAGCCTAGACTGTGCAATAACATTGTCTCTACGAGGAAAACATTGACTTGTTTCTGCCGAACCCCCGTACGCCTCTGATTCTCTGCTTCACTGTCCTCAATCACCCCGGGAGGCAGGCGGGAGGTTACAAGGGGTCAAGAACAAAGGAGTCCCATAGTACTGAGTCCTCAGACCAGCAATGAACCTGCAAACGTCCCTACCTGCCTTCCTGGAATTATATTAGCCTTAGGCAGGATTCACAGTGGCGAATTTTCCTACGCGTTTTACAAAAAAATCATCAGGGCAGTACGTCCATGAAAAACACCTCACTTACTCAGCGCTTGTCCCTCATGCGTGACCGCTATTGTTAAGCTCCTATTGTTACTAATCAGGTCACATTTTTTCACGTTGCGTTTTATACTCTTGAAAAAAATGCGTCATGATGCGTTCTAGCGTATATTTCTCGCTGTGAAATGCTAGTGTGACACAGCACAGCCGATAGTCATCACTTACAATGTTTTTTCATATGGGCGTATTTTCGGCATTTTTTCGCCATGCGCCGTTTTTTTTCCTTAATAAAAACGTGGAGTAAAATATACATCGGCGGGAACCCAGCCTTACGATCCTGCATACAGCTTATGGGACCCGATAACACTAAATTAGCCCTCTGCTAGCTCTCTATAGATTTAAAGGAACAGTAAAAAAAAAAAAAAAAAAATTAGTATTGCACAGTGCTATGTCGCAGTTATGACCGAGTTATGATTTATTCCTAAATTAAAATATCAGAATTTCTATCTAACCTTGAGAAGCGCAGCTTAAATAGTAAATATGAAGGAATTTTCATTTTCTGGATTTAGGGTCCTTTTAAAGTCAATCCGATTACCAAATAAATTACCAATTAAAGAAATTGACCAGTAACGCCAGAAAAAGGCAATTGCTACTTGGATTGGCCTAGCGGTCATTTCTATGCAGTATTTGATAAAATGTCTACTTGGAAATTAACATCCTTATTCTTATTGGGCTTTCTGGGGCCACTTTATAACTATGTATTATCTAAAGTTCCATAGGAAACAATACGACTAGGTGGGGGTTTGTTTACCCAACAGGTAAAACAGGCGTCCCCAAATGCCAGGCTGCAGACCAATACTGGTCCGCGGACCCCTCCGCGCTGGGCCGCCTGTTGGTGACGCGTGTGCATGAAGTGCGTCACCATCATGTGGCCATCAGTGCATGTCTGGCTCCGCCCACTCTCCCAGCGGTTCGCAAACCTCTTCTGGATTGAGGAACCGGTCCCTGATCCAAATAAGGTTGGGGACAGCTGAGGTAAAAGACTGATGCAACCACAAGAAGAGCTGGGCCCTGGGGTTCAGTTCCAACCAAGACATAATCTGCATGGACTTTGCATGTTCTCCCCGTGCCAGGAAGAGATCAGTAAAACAGAGACCGCTGTAAGCGTCCGAATTGATTTGCGAATTTGTCACATTGCAGAGTCTGCTGAATAAGTGAAGACGGGGAAGCTGTAAATGAATGCGAATTTGGTCCTTTACGCAAAATTCAGACTTTCATGAACAAGTCCTTTAATCTCCTGCATTAGGTCCAATTCACCCAAGAGAATACGCGGCGCCTGTATGCTGCACTTAAAAAAACGCGTGCCACGAATCCCTATATGACTTACCTTGCCCTGACCACACTAGCGCATGACGCGAGCGCACGCCAGAACGCTTCACGTTGCCTATTTCCCGAGCATACGGTCACGACGCAAAGAATGCGGCCAGATAGAAGAAGCCTCGAAACGCAGAGGGAACGTTCACACTGCATCGGGTTAGTACAATAGGAAAGTACCTCCGGAGTTACTTTCCTAAAATACGCTAGCGTTGACCGGCCTTAGAGCTGTAACCCGATCTCAGGGGTCATGAAGTCCAGAATCATTATCGCTTAGCTTTTGTGCTCTGGTCCGGGAAGTGTATTTCCTTATTTACATAAGGCTCTACAGCTCGTATAAACATATAAATGGGATTATTTAAAAGACCGAAATAGGGACATTCTACGAGACTGGACATAGACCGTGCCCCTAGTGCTTCACACAGTTTAAAAAGGGACTTCCTAGTAAAGCCTCTGTATCTGTTGATAAGAGATTTATACGGTTTCATTTTGTTCCCATTGATTTATAGGGTAAATGCTTAGCTCCGCAAGGACAAGTTATTCCAGGGAGGAGGAGTGAAAGGAATTTGTGTTCTTGACCTGGAAGACCCCTAAGATTGAGAGGTGCAGGTGATTAATGGCTTTGATGATATTAAGTCAATTTCCCATCTTACCTTGCCAGAGAAGTTAAAACCTATTGCAGGCTAATGAGTTCACTTGAGGTGCGTTATCTTCTATAATGGAGCTTTTGTCAGTACATTGTATATGTTTGACTTTATCTCCAGTGTAATTATATTAATAAAACTTATTGGCCAATAATTACCCTGAGATAATAAAGTCCGAACGAGGATTTTTTAAATCGTGACAATTCGTGCCTGTAGCGCTTGACCAGGTCAAGCAGTCGGCAGCGATGGGAAAGAAAAGGTTTCTTATAAAAATTCTGTGACCTTTTTTTTACTGAACCTGCAAAAAGATAAGCTTGTACCTCAAAATGACCTCCATTTTGAACTAAGATGTTAAGTGCAGTGTCAGTGTTCAGTGACAAAGAGCTTCCTCAGATATCGAGGGTTTACATTTAATGCCAGGGATTCAGCGCTTTGCAAGTATACAAGGGATTATTGCATATTCTTTAGCAGAAATTGACCCAGTTGAGGCATGGGGTGTAAAGGAGAAGTTCTAGATCAGTATTAGAACTCAGAATAAAGTTTGATATAGCAAATCTGTGACAATTTTAAAGTCGCAACCTCGACAATATAGCAAATCTGCAACTGCGACAATATTCCAATAATGAAGTCACGACATAGACAGTAGACGTCTTTAGCTGGCGAATTCACACCTTTTCCACAACAATTCGGACTTTAACCAATAACCCCCTGAACCTCCAGGTTTAGGAGTTTTAATCCAATCTTGCAGTCGTGAAGTTGAGAATCATAATCCGTTTTTGTGCAATGGGTGGGGGGGGGGAGAGCATTTCCTTTTTCTCGTGAGACTTAATAGGTTGAGTAAACATTTAAATGGTAAAATGTAAATAAAAATAGGGTCATTGCGTGAGATTGAGGACAACGTCCCGAGTGTTAAAATGGAATCACGAAGGCCGATGCCATATTAAAGAGGTCACAGGAAGAATGAAGACAAATGGTATAGGAATGTACATATACCGCGAGATGAAGCCATATTTAAGATGGCGAAATGCGTTCGGCGTGAGCTGGACCCCCCCCAAACTTCACTAATTCCTAATATATTGAACTGGTTGGTAAAATGATTTATCTATTCTGTGAATCTGACTTGATTTTGTTAAATCTGACATGATCTAAATTGTAATATATAGAGGCATTATTTAAACATTGTTTTTAACGGATATGCTCGATTGAAGAATATTTCATGGATTAACAACTATCCAATCAGTTTAGGTTATATTTTTCATAGGGATTTAACCTAATAGGAGGTGTTCTCTCCAGTTTATATGTGTTTTTCCATTTGTGTTTTAAAATTATGGATTAAATAAAGAGGACTAATTAACTTTTATCTCTAAGGTGTACTTTTTCAGGGCACTGTTTTCTCTAATTGTTTATTTAATGTAGTAACACATCGCATATGGACACTGATGCCTTTTGCACATTCACCCTAATTATTAGCAGTGCAGAAGAAAGATTATTGATGCTTACCAAGAGCTAGAGATAAATACAGGTTAGATTTAACTTACCTTTAAAAATAATAAATAAACAACCAATAATGAAAGCGCTCATCTCATTGGAGGTTATGGGTTTCTAAAGCAGGGCAAACTTATCCTGAGCTGACATACTTCTGTTTTTCTAACAAAAATCCGACTGCCAACAGATTCTCCTATATGAACTTTATAGTCTACAAAAAGGTTCCAAAATTAATTTTATTTAAGCCAAGGGAAGGAAAGCTGGATTTGATCCAACTACTCAACTCATCACTGCAGTCATGAAGGGGTTATGAAGTACTGACCCAAACCTGCTCGATTTATCTTTTAAACATCCCGGATCCACCATCAGATTAATCTACAAGGATCAGTTTTTCCAGGCATTACTCAATCACTGTACCAACTCTTACCCTCTTATCCCAGTCTAAAAAGCAATCACTGGTTTATAAAAAGAAAGGTATGCTGCCTTAATATAATATTATGCGATGGCCTGAAAGGGAGATGTCTAACATAATCCAGCCACACTAGGAGAAGAAAGGACTTCAGTAAGAATGTTCTATATATAGAAGAAACATTCAATCTTATTTTAGCTGTTCTCACTAAAATTCCTTTGCTCCTTCCTGCTATGGAAACCAATAGCATAATAAATGAAACCAAAAGGAAGGGGGTAAACTTTATTTACGGATTGTCAGTAACGGCACCGTGGTTACAAACAAACAGAATCTGCAGAGGAAGATCATGGACAACTGGGTCTTTTACTTTAATTAGGCAAAGCGTTTAGGTTCCCCAACCCAGGGATTAAACAACGATCATGCAGTAGACTATGCATTCAAAGTTCTACACGACTGGGGTTCTGATGGTTTCTTATGCCCATAGATTGTATGGAGGGCTCAGTTAGTGACCATAGTCCTTGGCTAAGGGAAGAGGGGCTGGAATTGAGAACCTCTGCTCCAAGTTCTTGTTTTTTCTTCTATTACTAAGACTATTCTGCAAAATCAGTAATATAAACCTGTCATTTTAACACTTGCACTTTATACTAGGTGGCCAATAAATAGAAAACAATTGTTTTTTTTTTTTTACAGGCTTTAGTGTCGTAAATAAATTCACCCAAGTAGGCACCTGGGATAACCATCGTTTGTTAGTAAGGGCTCTTGTTCCTGAAGTTTTTTGCCTGGAATTTCCATGCTTTGCTGATAAAATGGCAGGAATTCAGTCTGCGCTGGCTGTGGACCAGCAAATCGGGCTGTCAAACACTGCACTGCTTACTTCACAATCAACGTCAACCGATCGACTGAGGCCTTTCTTACTAACCCTTATTCTCCAGCTAGTTAAATGAAGGGGGTGCGCCAACTTATGCAATAGAATCAGGTGACAGTATCCTTCCCATTGGGAAGACAACAAAAGACCTGCATTGACAGCACAAATAGGAGACCATTTATCGACAGGAGCAAAAGCTGCACAGGATTAGTCACCAACATCAACCAGAGTTCGGCTTGGTAGAATTTTACTGACACATTCCTATTTAGTCTAGGATGGGCAACATCTCCAACTGTCTCCTGACAAACCGGAAATACAAAAAGTTTCTGATGAAAACTGTCTCTTCAGTTCTTTCCATCAACAAGATACACGTAGAGATTAATTTGCTTTTCTGGCCATGATTCTGATTTAGCTCATTATATCTTCCATTCTAGTAAAATACATTAATTATCATACAGTAGCAATGTAAGCAAGGGAACGCCTGCATCATCTGACGGGTCAAGAATGGACTACTGGTTAGTATCATCCGGACAGGACTATCTGAAAATACATTCCCCTATGAAATCAGGAGAGCCGTTGTGATTACTTTTTTGCTGATTGGAAGCCAAGGCTCCGCCCAGAATCCCAGGCATAAAGCAAGAATTGGGTGCTGTGGATCTTCCAGGAACAACATAGAGTCCATCTCAACCAATAGGCAACAGCAGCATTCCTAAGGCTAGGGACACACTGGC
This sequence comes from Pipa carvalhoi, assembly GCA_021901965.1. Lineage (NCBI taxonomy): Eukaryota > Metazoa > Chordata > Amphibia > Anura > Pipidae > Pipa > Pipa carvalhoi. The sequence goes on from JAKJJM010041843.1 coordinate 7,121, forward strand.
TGTTTTGTAGCTGAGCTGGAAAAATAATGTCCATTGTTTCCAATAGGATAATCCACACAGGCTATTTTCTCTCTCAATAATGAGCCTAATTAAAAACAGCTCGTCTACAAAACAACTAATGTTGCCCCGGTCTTAATATGTAGCCATTTTGTGGTGAGCTCCAAACTTCTTTTTTGAGTAAATTACACACTTCTGAATGCCAAAACTCATTTCCTGACCAATTAGAAACATGATAAATTCAGCTGTGCAGTGATGTCACACCTTTATTGTATTACCCAACCAGATATTTACTGTGTGTATCATATGTCACGTCCAGAACAGGTCCAGCCTTCTACACTGAGAAGATTAGTGTCCCCACTGAAGGTTCTGTTTGACTTAAAATTCCAACAAAGCAAAAAAAAAATAAAAATAAATAAATAAATAAACTGCTCGTTAAGTAAATCCCTTCTCAAACAGGCAAGGAAATGGGCATTTATCTTATGGAAGGTTTACACAGACTGTACAATACGTCCGGCAGCCGTAAAAATAAAAATCATAATTTTCCATCTTACCGCTTCGGAAAAAAAAAAAAAAAGTTAAAATCTATAGAAATGGGAGGGAGGCGCTGGTGGTAAACAGATGGAAGCAGCTGCAGTATGTTACAGCGAGAGGGAAATGGCATGTAGCAAATTTAATCTAAATTTGAATGCATTAATAAAGTGCGAGAGAAATACAAACTGGAGACTTTCAGGGGCTCGTTCAGATAGGAGACAGAGAGAGAGGCCATACAGGGGAAAAGTAGAATAGACTGGCTTGTATACTGGATATACTGGGCTTCTCACTGCCAGTCTGAACTAAATTCCATTTTACTGCATAATACCAAACAGAGCTCTAGTAATCGTCAACCTGTTTCTCTGACAACTCCCTGAACCTTTATAGCCAATGATATCTCAGCCCTGTAGGACTTGTGAGTGCACGCCTTACCCAGGCCCACCAGCACGGGATACTATTGTGGGGGGCAGAGTCAACCTGGCAATCCAGGGGGGACATAGCCAAATGCACACCACTACAAGTGCCCAGGACTCCACAGGACATTCCCATCATTTTGGTCCTGCTCCAATTCCCAATCCCCTAGTACAGTCCCCCCACTCCTCCCCTCACCTGGTACCTAATGGTTTGGCTTTTCTTCAGCATGCAGCCAATCAGAATAAAGTGTGTGGTGATGCCACTGACACACAGCCAATCAAAAAACAGTAGGTGCTGTTTTTCTCGGTGGCGGGGGGGTCAACAACTCTACTGTTCTCTCCTGGAGACTTGGGAGGCATGCACATGTAATGACTAATAACACAAATCGGCTTCTGGGTGCTAGTCATTGTAACTGAGAAGTCACAAGTATAACTGAGATGTGTAAAAACATGTTGGGCACTCCATTTGTCACTTTCAGGGATGACTTCTGATGGCAGCCCTGCATGTATCTACAGGCAGCCTTAAGTCTGGAGGGTGATGAGGCAAGGGCACTTGTAGTGGTGCAAAACTATGTACAACATTTATCCATAAATGGCTCTAAACCACTGAATTTCAGGGGAGATTCCAAGCGAAACCTTGGCACTATTATTTGCAGTCATCGAAGTATGATAGTCCCTCCTGGACGTACAAAGTGTCAATACACGGGCTTTAGCTGCCGATTATATTCACAGAGGAGCATTCAATTTGTTTTGAACCAGCAGTTCCACTTTCAATTGGAGCAAAAATTCCCCACTATTGATTTCGTCATTAAAGGGAAGTTAACCCTGCCTGATAAACAGGGACACCTTCATTTATTATCTTGTGAACGCTGTATCAATACTGAACTTTAGTTACCTGCAGAAATACATTTATCAATATGCAAGGGATCAGCCCTGCAGTTTCCCCTAAATCAGTAAATTATTCATGCACTCCGTTGTAACAGAACCCCTACTCGCCAATTAAAAGAAATGTCAGAAAGGTCTATTTTATGGATCAGTTATAAGGAAACATCTTTCATTTGTAAGAACGACCCTTGTCACACTACGAAACAAACATTTCATAAGAAGTCTTTGGACCACATTGATTAAAGTGCGAATTCACCAGTCCTATTCAACTCGCCAAAATAGTCACAAATTCACTTCTCACTATTGACTCACAGGAGAATAGACTTGTGGAACAAGCAGACATTAGCAAACGCTGTCACATGTGTAGTGTGACGCAGTCAGATAGAAGTAGGAGGAGAAGTCATGCGAAGTGAGGCAAATTGGACAAGTGAAGTGCAGTGACATCAGTCTCATTATATCCCACTAACTGTATTCTGTGAATATTCTATTTCTATGTCACCTTGTCCCTAGGTCATGTTGTCATTTAGTCGCAGTCGCCATTGTCACTTTTGATTGAATAGTCGCCTTACACAACACTGGAGCCCTGTCATCAACTCCCCAATTCACCAGTCTGAAGTGGCAAAGTCAAATGGGTGAATTCAGAGCAGTTTACCTAGTCGCATTCGCACCACTCCTCCACTTAGTCAATAGTAGAAGTATCTGTGCATGCACACTCAACGTGATGTGAAGAGCTCCGTAAGATCATGACTATCATAGATGAATGAATTGATCACGTATTCGCCAGTTCGCAGAGTTTAGTGAATAAGCGAACATGGGGAAGTGGCGAATAGATGTGAATTCAGACCTCTATGCGACTATTCAGACTTTAGTCAACAAGGCCCTTCGTAGCATTAACGCTCAACCCCCTGCTGAGAAGGCTGGTGTCCTGGGCACTGACTTCTACAGAGCATGTGTGAAACCCAGCACTGAGTGTTTGCCTCATTAATATTCACAGTTTAATGGACCATGTGACATTCCCCAACCAGTCAAACAATAATATGCTAATGAACCCTAACACATCATGATACAACATGGCAGCCATGAGATACCAGCAGTTTTATAAGATATCAATACAGCCCAAAGGTACCGATTTACTGCTTCATAATACAGCGGTTTAACCTGGCAGACCCTGTACTTTCAGCATATCCGTTATGTTGAGTGAACATTAGTTTTTCCTTAATCGCCCTGCTAAATATTTACTTCCATTTGGTCTTGTGTATGTAAATGCAGAATATTGACAGGAGAACGGGAGGCGTTCGGGACGGCACAAACCTACTAATCTCGCAGCCGAAACGGCTTTAAAGAAACAAAAATAAAACAATTTGTGTAGGAGGAAAAATGCCTTAAACTACACCATCTGGAAAGTCATAAGTCTAGATAAGGAATCCCTTGTCCTCATCTCTCAAATTATATTATTATAAGACTCATCTAGCTGAGGATCCTGGGAATATAAATACACAACATAGCGATACAGCTTCCAGCAGTATATCACCAGCATCAGACTGTGGGTTCTGGTGCCCACCGGGAGGCCCCTGCCCCTATGTTACGTGATGTGGCCAGAGAGAGGGAGTCGTGTCCCTATTGGGCTGGCCTGTTTGGTGGGCCCTCTTAGGGCCTCGCTCGGGGCCTGAGGCCCACTGGGAATTTCCCAGGTGTCCCAGCAGGGCAAGTCTAACGCTGTATATAGCACAGACATCCATTTGTTCCAAATACACATTTAATTCAGTTTATTAAAAGAACATTGTATTATATTAAGGTGGGGCAGAAACATTGGTGTGATGCTACAATACAATGTGCTGGACCTTCTACACACTGTATCTGTTTGTTGATTACTATATATATATATATATATTTATATGTATTTATTAATATTAATAACTCAGAGGCTCACAGAAGGAAAGCCAATACCAAAAACAGATCTATTGGGGAAAAAAAGGTTGTTTTAGGCTAAACACTGACAATTAACGAAGAATAGTTTTTGAAATGAATTCACCTTTAAAAACAAACCATTTGTTAAAAGGGATTAGTACTGCTTTGTAAGAGTAATAAAATATACAGGAAAGATGGACAGAAATGGAGAAACAGATATGGAGAGATAGACAGACCACCCAGTGCCTACCAAACGCTAAAGTGTAACCCCACATTAATATTTGATTGGCCAGGCACCGGTGACATCATCAGTCCTAAAACTTGTACCATTGCGGTCATTCTGTTCCCAATGCCATTTAAAATAAATGAATAAAAAAATTTAATAAAATGCCCATAATGGTGCTGGAAACTAATTGTCTACCTACTGTAACAGCGGGCACCAATTTAACTAGCGCACACTGTTCTCCTCCATGAAAAAATCCAGGGAATTCAATGACTTAATCCTCAAATCTGTCAGATCAGACAGCGCTGTGTCCGGGACTAAGCAATAACAGGTATTTCCTTCTGTTAAAGGGTAGGTGGTGAAAATTATAGTCTTTAACAAAATAAGAAGATTTGGACAGCTCAGTAAGAACATTATCTCCTCTCAGTCTCACAGTGGAAATGCTGGCATTGAATCAATACAAGAAATATTGCCAAACAAGCATATGATCTGCGGGGAACATTTTAGCTCTGGGAGGGCTTCGTTTTACAGGAATCCAAAATGTTCCATTAGGTCACAGGATTTAAAGGCAAACTAACCTCTATCAGGTTACATATTCTGAACTTGCCACATTAGTATAAAATCTCCAAGGCAGAGTTGCACATTCTGGACAGTCCGTACTCATTTAGCGCTACCATAATCCTGATCGTTTGCTACTAAGTCTCTGCTACACAATTCACTCACATCACGTAGGATAATATTCTTACCAATAGGCTGGGGACGTAACTTAGAAAGGGGTATGGATAGAGAATAAAATGTTATTACATGGTACCCGAATCATTTCAAGGGTCTGCAAAATACAAAGCTAAATAATAAAAATGAAACAGAATAGCAGTCACAGCTGATCAAAAATCTAGGAAAAAAAATTATTTGTGGTGAACTTCCCCTTTGATACATAAAGAGATTTTTCCGTTCTTATTTCTCCTATAATGTCGACAGCAGTGTATAATCATTACATACTAGTGCTGCACAGCTTTCTCTCCATCCACTATTAATCAGGTACATCTGCATTTTTGTGGCTCCATCTGGAAGCCGGTGATGGGATATCATGTTTATTAATCCTGACAAACGTCCTCCGCATTCAGAGAACAGTGGAAGCTGTGGTTTAACACCAGCAGGAGGGCCCCATGCAGAACATACCTGCTACAAACCCATCAAAACTAACAGTAAACAAGATGTACAAGCGCTGTTCGCTTTGCTCCTCCGTCTGCTAACAGGGAATAAACAGCAGAGCTTTAGCAAATGTGGAAGAAATAACTCCCACTGAAATCTCATAGTAATCTGGGTAACTAATAATGCGCGGGTCCTGCTGCAAAATATGGGAGTGTATTACACTGAAAGTCACCCAGCCGCATTGCCCAGTTACCCATTGCAGATTATAGTTAATGGTACAGCGCTGCCAATCAGGAATTAATAGACATTGTGCTGATCATATCACTCCTGGGATGGGGCCTCTGTCCAGCTGATTCCCATTGAAAACTTGAAAGGTATGGCCGTGACCAGTCTCATGCCAACCATGCATTCTTGTAACATGGTAAAAGTTTATAAGGACATAAGTCCATCCAGTTCAACCTATTTTCCTGCAATGTTGATTTTTGAAGGAAATATAAAAAAAGCCATGAGGCAGGAACCAATTATCCTCATATTAGGGGAAAAATTTACTTCCCAACTCCAAATATGGCAATCAGAATAAATTCCCTGGATCAAGATCCCACCTCCAGATATCCAGTACCCATAACTTGTAATGTTCTTACACTGAAGGATCAGAATAATTCCCTGGATCAAGATCCCACCTC
>JAKJJM010041849.1:0-12440 GCA_021901965.1 Pipa carvalhoi
TCCTATAAATGAAATCCCAGTTACCTGGGTTAGATAGCTATAATTTTCAGGGAGATTACTAAATAACACTTTTGTAATGCACGGGCTATTCCCGTACATTACATTCCTCCCATTTAGATTGTAAGCTCTACAGGGCGCTCTACAGGGCAGGGACCTCCAACCTCGTGTCAACCACAACCCGTCACTTAAAGTGATGTATCCTTGTGATATTACACTTGTATTGTGTAATGCACTTTCCCATGTCTGTATTATATTTGTATTGCTGAATTGTACAGCGCTGCGTAATTTTGTGGCACTTTATAAATAAAATTATACATACATACATGTCAATAGTCATAGAAAAAGGTCTTTTTTTGATGCTATCCTTGCTACCAACTAGATGCACTTGTGACTCCAAATAATATGTGAGTGGAAATATTTAATTTGCTTGAACATTTGTTTTATTTAAATTTTGAAGTTAAGGACCCTTACCTTACATTAAATAAATTTTAATTTCTACCAGTTTAATTAATAGCTTTATAGTGCAAAGTGGTTTCAGAGAAATTTAATTCAAGGTTAAAGGGTTGGCATAATCTAATCAGCCTTGCCAGTAACCTTACATAATTAATTCTTTGCAAATATAGGCACTTTACTTAATGCTTTTTAATGATATCCACAATATCAATAAAAAAAAATAGTTTAAAAAAGATTGTAACTAGAACTAAACCCTGTGGTGTTGGACAGTCATTGTACTGGGTAAATTAGATGAACCATTGTTCCCTTGCGTTTGTGGATATTGCAGGGTGGGTACCACATTTAGGACAGAGACAGTGCAGAACAATGTAGGAAGGCCCTCATATAATGACCATGTAGTAAGCAATATTAAGAAATCGCCCTCATTATGTATTTATTTATTTACTACAAATTAGGACATTAAATCGTAGTGAAAAAGTTTAATGACTAAATGAATACTTTTATAAACAATAAGCTTTCATTTAACATATGTTTACATCTAGAACATATCAATGCATTTTTATCCATTCTGCCCATTGCCCTGTGCAAATTAACAGTTAACTCCTAAGTGCTGTGAAATCTAATAATCAATGACTGCTTTATTTGTAGTTAAATTAGGTCACTTTATATTCCTTGTGTGACTTCAGTTAAACTATTACTTAGATTGCATCAATTTTCTATTCGTCTTAGAAGCAGATAAGCTTAAATGTAACAGAGTAGACAAAGCATTAAGTAGACTGTTATATTCTAATATTCTTTCTGTAACACTGACCTTCCATGTAAAAAACTCCCATTAGAAATATATGAGCAAGATAATTCTTGTTTAAATACATTTCAACAGTATTTTCATTTTTGATAGAGGGGATCAGGATCTGCTTTTCAAGTTTTTTTTTTTTCATTAGCACAATCTTTCCTCTTCAGAGTGAATGTGGAAATATCTTTTGTGTTATTTTATTTTCCATTAAATAAAAACTAAAGTCTCCAGATGGTGATCTATCCTTAAAAAAGAACTAAAGTCTCCTAATAAATCACATTTATTTATTTAACCTACAAGTGTATTCTTTATTGATATTCACAATTTAATTGACTATATGACATTCCCCAACCAAACACTATGTGGGGTGATGTGTCAGCGTTTATTTGCATATTAATAAAGTTTCGATATGGTAGATGTGAGATACTAGTGCTGGCAGGTTCAGGCTACCAGACTCTATACTGTAATCCATTTCCTAACATTAATTAGTGGCCACAGCAATCTGTTTTCTTAGATTTTGCCTTTGTAGATATCCGTTCTCTCTGAAATCTTAAGAGAGTGTTTTGAGACTTTTAGAGATGGTATTAACACAGGACAATTTTTAATATAAAAGACCTTGTACACTTTTACCAGTGGATGCTTCATACAACCTTGCACAGATTTACATCCCAGGAGCTTTGAGTGGTTGCCACCTTAGGTTACACCTACCCCAGCCACTCCAGATTCAACATGTGAATGTTTAAAATATTATAATTTCCCTGAACCCCACATTTCTGACATGAACCACCTATAGGCATGGGCCTCTTGTGCCTATAGGGAAATCTGGCACTGACCTTGCAATAAACAAGATTTGTAAAACCTTCAGAGAACAACCATATAGTCACTGCTATCAAGGGATAATACAACGAAGGAGATCTTCCCCAATCCATCAATGCTGGCATTAAGACCACCACCAAACCTATCTCAGCTACAAACTGATCATTGAATAAAACAAAACAAAGATCCATATATGCAAAGGCACAACAGCTAGATTTGAGGATAAATTATAAAAGAGTAATGGATCTTACAATTAGACCACTGCTAACATACGGTGCATGGTAATGTTTTTAAAAATGGATATTAATTTAGAAGAGCCAGCTAAAAATCCTCCATAGCCAATCCATTTAACCTTTTAATGTACCCCATTAAGAAGCCCTTTTAACCTAAGGAATCACTCCATCCATAATTCTAAAATCAAAATATTTAAATGGAAATTAACAAACAAAAGGGACAGAAAAACATTTGGGGCGAAATTTATTAAAGGCGAAAATGCCGTTTTCGATTTTTCCCCGATATGGATAAATCGAAAACAGCATTTTCGATATCGCCATACCGATTTCCATTCTGACTAAAGCTCTCCCCAGCACTTCCGGGTTTGGATTAGCCAATCCGGAGCCGCTGACGTCACAGATGACGTCAGCGGTGGCAAATTCAATTAGCTGAGCTCTGCTATTTGAATTTTCTGCCACTGACATCTTCCGTGACGTCAGCGTCTCCGGATTGGCTAATCCAAACCCGGAAGTGCTGGATAGAGCTGAGTCCCCTCAGCGGCTGCCGGCATTCAACAGGCAGAGGTAGCGAGCGGTGCACGCATGCAAGCACCGCTCGTTACACTTACTATTCAGAATGGAAATCGCTATTGCGATACCAAAAATATTTCCGGCGATAATTATCGATTTTGTGGAAATCGATAGTTATTGATGGAAAGTTAGCTTTCGGTATCGCAATATCGATTACCGGTGGTATTTCCGCCTTTAATAAATTTTGCCCTTGGAATGAAAAATGATAATGCCTTTTACTACTATAATACATGGATTTTGCCTTACAGCCTTGTCTGGGTTTCTGTTTGCTTAAAATTGTTATTGTCACAAAACTAAAACAAATCCAACCTCCTACTCACATACCAGCTATTACTTATTCTTGTTGCTATTTACTACCTGTTATTGCTTTTAATCTTGGTCTGTTTATTTGCAGAGGACACACCATTCAAAGACTTGTCTTCAAACTGACTGCTAGTTCAATAAAACATTCATCACCGAACACTGCAAAGCTCTTATTTTTTGCAGCCAGGATCACTCTTTGCTGTGTGTTTCTTTAGGAACTGTAAGTCATTTGTGGACAGTGTTGTTGCTAAAACAGGTTCTGCTGAACCCATAGATCTTCTGGAGTTCATGCTGGATTTATTCCATGCTAAAATTGGTAATATCTAATCTTGTTTTATATGTTAGAAAATGGGATTTTAAATTACATGTCAACAAAATCAAGTGCTATTAAATGTAAAGGCCAGTGGGGCATATTGTATTCCACCAAAGTCAATTATTTATTTCTGCACATTTGTCTCTATGTGAGTTTTTTTAAAGTCAGTTTTTAAGGCAAAAAAAACAAAATTAATATGGATATGCTCCCTTGAACTAGCTGCTAAAACCATAGGCTACTATTTTATAAACAAGATATTTTAATACTGACGTTAACCAGTTTTTGGGTATAACACAAAGGACTTTGATCACAGTAAGTGATATGGGAGCATTAAATGGAAACTTAATTTCGACTTCTTTTTTCTTTGTTCTGCTCCGACATACTGATAGTGAAAAGGGATGCAGTGGTATGTATGTATGTATAATTGTATTTATAAAGCGCCACAAATTTACGCAGCGCCGTACAATTCAGCATTGGTATGAAATGTTGCACAGTGTTCAGGAATGTTGTTAAACTATATTAAAAAAGTAAAAAGGGATCAACATTATGTTTTCATTAGTGCTGATTTCCATGTAACTGATTGTGTATTATTTCTTTATGAGGGACATGAGTACAAGATATGTGAAGGTATACAAAGTTGTTTGTGATTTATCTCCCTGTTATTTTTGTTAGTTCATTCTTTTGGTGTTGGTAAAGAGTGCATCATCATGTTATCTAACCTATTGCACTATGCATGAAATGTTCCAGGTGTTTATGTTTGTATGTGATAGAGAAGCCCTGTGTATTTTTGAGGTTAATGTTATATGCTAATATTTAGCAGCTGTTACACCTTTAATGTAAGCTCCCGCCTAAAGAAATTTTACTCGCCTTCATCACAAAGGACCGGCATTGTTTTTGCCTTAAAAATTATTTTTCCTGTTCACTCTACTGTAAACAGCAGTTTCAACAAAGTTAATACTAATATTATTTAGTGTGCTTAATCAAACTTTGCTTTATACTATAATTATATTTACAGTGTTGGGTTTATTTCCAGAATCATTCCATTCATTAGACTCTTCATTACTCTGCCCTCTTTTAGTTTTTTGAAAAACAAATTGTAGATGCGTTATGGGCACATATCATGGCTTATCTGTTTCTTTAACATATATATCCAAATAAAAAAAAATGGGAAAGTCATGTTAATGGTGGTGACTGTGAGGCTTATTCATGAGTCCAAACAATTGCATAGAGGTCCAAATTTGCATTAATGCACCACTTCCCCCATCATTGCATATTCAGTAATCCAGGCAACGAGTTGAATATGTAACTGATTTAGACACTTATGACAGTGCACGTGCACACGTAATTTGAGTGTTCAGCAAGCTTCCTCACTTAGGCTGAAAAGCAAATTCATATGCCAGCTGCACCCCTATGTCTTTCTCTGAAGGTAGAACCAAGCCTTCTCTTTACTGTTCTCACTGTACTCCTAATGACAGCTTTTTCTACCACTTCTGGTCACAAAAGCAAAAGTACCTCTGCCACTGATCTGAATGCTGATATCAATTTATGATATTTATCAAATGTATATTTCAGTGTATATGTTACTGTCCCAAGAGTCTCTCAGGTAGAGAGTACCCCTAAACCTTATTCATCTTAAGCTTTCCCTGCAGCTGCAGGCCTAATAACTCTACTCAGTAAAAAATATTATAATCATTCATCCTTCATAGAGAAAATACATTTAGGCATGAGATAGCTTGCCTCCATCTCACATAAAGCAAAGATGGTGACTTTTTTTAACCATGCTAAACTTATCATAGCATTGTAGCTAGGCAATATAAGGACTTACACAAAATCTATATTAACTTAAGCAATAGACTGATAATGGTGTTAGCAACTCTTCTATATTGGGAATATGGACAACAAGAACTGTGGATCTATTTCCTACTATCATAGGAATTTTTTAATTTGCTTTTAGGAAATTGAAATTCAACCCCTTAAAATTAATAGTTCCCAGAGAATTCAGTTCATGTAACATAGTACAGAATCCATGATACTTTGTAAAAGACTTAACATAGAACCTTCTGTTCTGTATGACCATTTAGTAAAGCTCAGGAAATAATCTGCCACCGCAGAGTTTACTTTTTCCTGTATCATAAGGCATGAAGACTTTTCCTGTAATGCCTCTTCATTGTGCCTGACTGGACTGATCCCTGGACTGATTTCATGGAAACAGAACCACTTCTAGGCAGAAAATGGCAAAACATCCTCCTGATCTCCTACCACAGAGAGAGATCACATCTTTGCTGCCTAAAACTTCGTGCCATAGAAAGAATACATAATCTGTGACTTGTTTATAGTTTTGGAAGAGTTTCTTAATCTTCTTGCAAAATAATTGATTTGTTGGATTGCCACCTGCTCTTTCCTGTTGCTAAGTCAATGACTCCCACATAATATTTAAACCCCATCAGTATGCTTATGATCCCACTGCAAACACTGATGGCATCATGCCCAGTACCCCTTATTGACTCTATACTTGGGAGCTTTTTTTCAACTTGTATGGTCATAGAAAAGTTCTGCACTAACTACAGTAGTCTGCAATAGATGTTTTACTGCTTGTACTTTGATCACTTTAATTTATTATTCATGCCAAGTAACCTGCATCATCATTTCTGCTTGTTTTCTTATTGCCCTAATTTTCTTTGCTGCTCTGCTTTTTTCTTCATCTATGTATTACTGCTACTGATTTCCTTATTTTGTAAGGCATACTTGAGTCAGTTAATAACTGGCAGTTGAAAATTGGTTGGGATAACTATTCTACTTAATAAGTATAGCGTGCATTAAGATGTTTTGAGCTTTTGTTTGAATGATTTATGTATGTTGCATTGATCTTGTTCTGTCCAAGGCTTCTACCCTAGAGACTGCACACCAGGCCTATTCTAATTATTGTATTTGTTTGTACATTTTTCTCACGTTATTGAACTTATACATTTTAATAAATAATAGCCACAATCTCAGGTCAGACTAATGTATTTAGAAACTTCTGCATACCTGCTTGTGCTACTCTGTTAATGAATACATTTTGTTTCCCATGCCTGGACCATTCTAGTTGACTTTTTGATTAGTTGCATCCTGATGATTTTCAACCCTATTTTTCAGTTCGCTAGACGTTTTAATTACACTGATTTATACAGGGTCAATAAAAAATCACTAATATCAAAGAAGATCTCTATCAATAAATATCGATCTGCTGAAACCAGCATACTTTGCATTGTTTTCAGTGAGGTTCCGCTTCCATTTGAGATCGTCAGTCTTTGTTGATGGGAAAACTAATATGATTTCGGCAAAGTTACCAGACACGTAATAATGGGTTTTTTCTCCAGCCTAAATAAGGGGAACACTTTTCGGCAAAAAAAATTGATGGACAGCTATATAAATCGGCAAAAGCTGCAATATCAATATATATCCAATATTTCACTAGTTTTAGTAGGTCGAAAAACTTTTATATACCTTTTTATATTGACCAAATGGTCCCAGTTTCCATATGAACTGCACAGAAGACTTCAAGGCATTTTTAAATAAGCCCATTTTTGGTTGGAATCCAGGCATTACTTTTATAACAGATGTCATAATGCTAACAGTTACAATGTAAATACATTTCTCTGATGTAGAGATGTGTCAAGGGACTGTTTGACTTGTTATCAATTTTAATTCAGTTCACTATATTTTAATGTTCCCTCTTATTCTTTTTATATATATTGGTATATATAAAAAACTTACCGTAAATAAAGCATACATACAAAATAATCAGATGGAGAAAACTATTTTAGAGAGGAATTTTATTTTCTGTGATGAAAATTATCCTTTAGGCACATTTGATAAACCATGTCCAACACTTCAAGATAAGAAATATATCATACATCACCATCATTATCCCTTGGTTGTGTGTTTCAAAGTTATTGCAGCTACTGTAAGACCTCTATTCCTCCTTTCAAGTATAATCTCCTGTGCATTAACTGCAGATTTCCAGAATATCTTGTGTGCCCAGTTTTGAGATGAAAAGCTATGTTGAAAGAAATGTTTCCTGATCTTGTGTCTCTGTGCTTCTATAATAATATTTTATCTATGACACTTTTTTGAAGAAGAAGCTATTTATGTGTCTTTTAAATCCAGACGTGCTGTTAATACATTCTTCTGGTGTTTTTTTTTTTGTTTGCCATGTGACCTTTCTTATTTTGTATAGCAATTTTTATATTTTTTCAATATTCAAAAGAAGTCCACATTAACATTTTGAAAAGGACAATGTGGCAAAAATGGGATTGCCTTATTTGGTTATGATGAGGCTGGTATTTAATGAAGCTAACTTATTGCCCCATACATTAATTATACAGTTTAGATTTAGGGCCTTATTGACTAAAGGCCGAATTGTCGCATATAGCTCTGAATTCACATGTATTCGCCACTTCCCCATGTTCACTTATTGATTAAACTCTGCAATGTGGTGAATACATGTCTAATTCAAGCGACTATGATAGTCATGATCTTACAGAGTACTTTGCATCACTTTGTGTGTGCATGTGCACAGGCACTTCAACTATTGACCAAGTAGTGGAGTCTGACGCAGTCGTAAATTCAACAAGACTTGGGGGGTCATTCCGGTAGCTCTGAATTTTCTGTCCCGAATTCACTTATAGCGAACTCCCATTATAAAGTTGCGACTGCGACTAAAAAATTGTCACAGTCGCGATTTTATAATGGGAGAATTGTCGCGGTCGCGCCTTTATAATGGGAGTTCGCTATAAGTGAATTTGGGACAGAAAATTCGGAGCTACTGGAATGACCCCCTTAGTGCTCCAAATTCACCTGTTTGACTTTGCCACATCAGTGTGTCGAAGTGAGGGGTTGATGGCAGGGCTCTGGTGTGGCATAAGGTGACCATTCAAAAGTAACAATGGCGACTAAATTTGTTTATTACTAAACATGAACTAGGGACAAGGTGTCTTAGAAATAGATTAATTATTCACTTATATACAGTTAGTGGGATATGGTGAGGATGACATCACTGCACTTCACTGGGGGAATTCACATCACTCCGCATGACTTTGTATCCTACTTCTATTTGACTGACTTTACCACACTATGCATGCGACTGCGTCTGTAGCAGTCCACCAATTCAACAAATGTATCCGCAGCTTCATCAATAAGGAGAAGTGAATTTGCTACTATTTTGTTGATGCGACTCAAATTGTAGCGAGATGGATTCGACAGGTGAACTCATCCTTTAGCCAATAAGGCCTTTAATGTTTTCATTCTGAATTGTATAATGCTGATTACAGTCATTGTGAATAAAAGAAAAATTTCCCTTGCTGCCTCTTTATCTGCTGCAGTGAGATTACAGTTTGCATGCTTTAGACAGAGCGAGACAAAAACAAAAAACTTTATTTTACAAATAAACAAATAAAGGTAGTTTATACCACATAGCTTTTCAGTATGTGAGATTATTTAAAAGGTTTATCACTTTGTATAGCTTGGAGTAGTAAACATATGTGCTTTTATTAAAGTTATAATATTCATTTTTTGTTTAAAGAAAAAGCTTGGCTCTTACTTCAGTAACATCTCCCTGTTTAGTCAGGCAGGTATCTAGGATGTTTGGAAATCTCCCCTGCAGCCCCTCTGTTTGTGTCTAGTGGGGCCCCCCTCACATAGATGAACCCTGGTGGGGCAACCTTACCTTGGGCAATTCATAGCTGACAGACAACAGAATGGTCTATTATGCTCACCACAGTTATGCAATTTGAGTCAAGTGATATGAATATGAATGGGTAGTTAACAATGTTGATTTAGTGGCTCTTACAATGATAATGGAAGAATATGACAATAAAATTTAGTATGAAATATGAGTCTCTGGAAAAATCTAGGTATATGTACAGTATGTATGTATATATATATATAAATATTATAAAGAGAGAGAAGAAGTTGATTTATGTCTGATTATTTGAGGTGATATGTGTATACAGAGCTGCTGTTCAGTATCTCTAAGTCTTTCCATGTATTAACATGTTATATAGCTATAAGATAGACTGACAGATAAGATGCCTTTTCCAAAGTCACATGGAGACACAAGGAGAATAAAGCTAGGTTTTCATTGTGCTATATCCATTCTCCTGTCCCCTGGTGTGTTAAGCTAAACACATGTGTTGCAGTCAGCTAGACAAATTTGATTACATGTAATTGAAGTGGTTTATTTGATCACTAAGATGACTTTACTGAATACAATCATATAGTTGTGCTGCTACTTTCTTAAAAAGTTGGCACCATTGGGAAATCTGCTGCCATTAATGGTTTGTAAACTGTCAGTGACTATTCTGAGGGAATCAGTTTGCTCAGAATGTGTGTCTACCACCTCTGGCACCCACTTGCATAAGGGAATATATAGATATACTGTATATTTATATATCTCTCTATATGTTAATAGGCATATTCTCTTTGAAATTTTTTCTGAATTTTGTTTTCATTCTTGGCCATTTATAAAAGATCAAAAATAAAAATAAAATCAGATCAACAAATGCATTATTTTAAACAGTAATGCGCAGGAGGAAGCTCCCGGTGAGGAGCGAAACGTGTCCGTCATTCAGCAGTCCCCACCGTTACGATTTACAGGCCAGTACCATATTTGTGATTGTTACTACACTTCTTACTATTTACACTAGTTGGTAGCTCCGGTCTGTTTACATCCCGCATGCATCTGATTTTATATTTTCAGGGATCGACATAGTTAGGAGATACTTTGACTCACAGGCCAGTTATATATCAGTGATAGCCTTTATTCATATGTTTTACTATTTTTCCAACTGGTTATTACTATTTGCTTATTATTTGCAGTCTGCCTGGTCATATACATCTTAGATCAGTGCAGTAAGTCACAGGTACATTTACATCTATTCATATATTGATATATATAAGACACGAGGCACCTTGATCTGCAGATTTTGACCATTGCATCACTGTATATCTTAATCTAGTACATGCTTGTCAGACATGCCATCTTGTGTATTTATTTTTTTGCCTTATTTCGGGGACTTTGCTGTTTTTGTGATTTGTCATGTTTAAGCTTTTAAATGTTTTTATTGCTTGTTTAGCACTTTTTGTTAGGTTTTCTTGTTTGATATAATAAAGATTATTACAAATACACAGTGTGCGTGTTCCATGGGCTTGTCTTTTCCTCTTGGTGGTTACACATGGAAGCGCGAAAAATCATGTTCATAGTCATTGACCAGATCAGTCATTTGCCTCATTCCATTTATTAGAATCAATGGCATAACTGCAGATCCTCAATGTCATAAATTTGTGTTTGTTGCAAAAATTCAATAAACCATGTCCCTCAGCTCCAAATTCCAAATGCTTGGAGTTTTATATTTAAGTTAGAAATCCATCTGTATTCTACATTTTGTACCCTGAAATCAGTGTTAAATTAAAACTAAGAATCCACCCTTCTGATTAATAATATATTAATGAATAATATAGCCCCCTCTCATATTCTCTAGAGCTTCATTTCCCAGAAGACAATGTGTAAGAACTCAACTCCACTAAGGAGTGTGTGGCAAGAAGAAATGATGTCAGATTAAATACTGTCACACAAAAGTAAGGTATGTGAAGCTACTGTTAACAATGACACAGGCCATGATTTTACTGGTAACATTTAAAGGGCTTTACAATGGTAAAAAGATGTTTTAAACTGTCAGTATTACTTCAATTAAACTCGCATATTGGTCTGCTTTGTGAAGGTCATATTTATGTGTGTAGGAGAAAAACCTTTAGAGGAGTGTCCTTAACTGAATTGCTGCGGGCTTGGAGGGAATCAAGGTCCAGGTTATTATTTATTATTATAACCCACCAATGCTAGATGAAGGATTTTAGCTCATATTATACAGGGTTCTGAAAGTCCACCATAAACTGTCACTGTGACAAATATTTGTTTAGTAATAATTATAAACTATAAACCCTGAATGCAAAAAATAACAGATTAAAGTTGGTTGGCAAATATCAAATAAACATTTAAAATATGAAAATTTGTGCCAAACATAATCTCTTTTTAGAAAAAGTGAAATTGAAATTGAAGTAGTATATAATATATTTGGAAGTTGCTAAAACATTTAAAGCTGTTCCACCTAAACTAAAATCCATGGGCCAAATGTATTAAGATCGAAAAAAATCGATCTTAATCGATTCCCCAATTTGGATAATTATCACCCAAAAAAATTACCGGTATCGCGATATCGAATTGCCGATATTGGATGGTTTTACCGCGATAAAAATTCGATTTTCAGAAAATCGGTAAAAATCGCCGGTGATATCTTTTGATATCGCAATATTGATACTGATTTCCATTATTCGGATGTTTGGGTGATGCATTTTCTTGCAAGCAAACGGCCATTTTTCAATATCAGGATATCGATAATCGTGATATCGATTTATCGATATTGATAATTGGCTTTTCCAATTTTAATACATTTCATCCTATGAGTCCCAGAAAGTGCAGTTTGCAAATGGAGTGAAAACTTGCTACATGGCCATCTCTTGAGAGGTGTGGTCAATGACTGCTACTCTGCATGGTCTATCGTTTAGAAGTAAAGTTCCCCGTGCTCTATTTTGAGACCATTCTTTCATCCTTATGATGTAACTATGTAATCCCAAAACAACATTCAGTTACATAAAATCTGTCCATTTTCCCAGAAAATGGTTAATAAATTATATAAATATATTGCAATAAATATACTGTGCTGTAAATTTCATACCAAAAAACTTATACAAATACCATCTTTAGAAAGCCATATGTTTTTTCATAGATGTTTGGCCAGTTACCATGGTAGTTCCATGTTTTTTTCTTAAAGGAGAACTATAGTCAGATTACATCTTTACATATGTTGTACTATACCTTAGTGTGAACCCATTCATCCCAGTAGTTGTTTCATCTGAAGCTGGA
>JAKJJM010041918.1:0-13425 GCA_021901965.1 Pipa carvalhoi
CCCTGAAGCACCTGCCTCACCCCCTTCCTAATTTACAGATCACTGAAACAGCCTAATTCATAAATGGGAGACTCCCAAACCCCCTCCCCCCACCCCTTCTAACACCCTCCCCCCCCAACCCTACACCAGCTGCAAAGGATTTCTCAAATATTTACACGTGCTATAACCCAAAAGCCACCCCCACCCACCCTACCTCCAATACAACTGCCTTAATATCTCTTCACTCCTGGGTAGCTACTCCACCAAAAGTTTTATTTCGCTGGCAAGAAGCTGGTTCATATTAAAGATGGTTCCTTTGGTGAGAAGCTCCCTCTCTGTGGCAGTGTCAGGGTCACTGTCCACAGAGCTGGAGCTGGCGCTCATGCTGTCTCCACCCTCATGATGGTGGTGAAGAAGTGGACCGGGCACATCGACAGCGCTAGAGGGTACTCCTGGTAGCTCTGGCTCACTGGTCTCACTTGCGCTGGACACAACGGAAAGTAAGGACATTCGACGGGTCAGTCTGCTGGGAAGCAGCGAGAGAGCGTAGTCAGCCACCAGAGAACCTACATCCAGGTTGCAGGCTTTGTCAAATGCGATGAAACCCACATTTGCATTCGCCTCACACACGCAAAAAGATCCATCCTCCTTGGTGAGAAGATCGATGCCACAAATGTCCATTCCAAGAATGTTGGAGACCTGCACAGCCAACTGCTTCCCCTGTTCGCTAAGTGTACACAACATTCCTACACCTCCTGTTGGGTAAAAAGCAAGACAACAAAGAACAGAAGAAAATCCGTTAAAAGGACATTTGACAATACACGCTTGTGTGGGATTCTGACAGGGAACTGTACCTACATACAAAAACTTAAAAAGGAAAATCCTGATATTTAAGGTTTCCACTTAAGAGTAAAAGACAACAGCAATTTCATAAAACAAGTGAAATACAAGAACCTCAAATCCACAGCATCAAGTCAGAGTTATCAGGTCTAAATTACACTGGGAAGAAGGCAAGAGGGTGGGAGTGGGAAAAACACTGGCCCAAGAATAAATACAATGTGAAACACAGGAGGTAGGAAAAATAAAGCATACGATACAATCTAACATTACCTAAAGAGCAGTTACTTTGCATCCTTCCATCTGTAGAGCAGCGCAGCATGGTCCCAATCACACGTCCTCCAATCACTATGACTCTTACATCCCTCCCGTGCGACTCCTGCACATACTTCTGGAACAGGTAGGGGGCATCATGGCGAATCAAGTGCGTCAAGTCTGACAGGTGGTGCTTATCCCGTGCGAGGAACACCGCTTTGCCTACCAGGCAGGATGATTAAATGTAAGAATGGTACATTCTAATCTGGGTAGGCAGAATCCTGTCTTAAGTATTTTAGAACTAATCCTGCTTAAGGAAAAGAAAATATTGAATAACTAAAAATGCTGCGGCTTTTACCACCAAGGTGGACAAAGCACGTAAAAAAAAAAAAAAAAAGTCTATAGCTTTCTGACTATATTAGTTACATAAGGAGAGCACCCCAGACAGAAAAGTTAAGGTGCAAATTTAACTTTATAAACAGAAAACATTAAGAACTGTAACAAAACAATCAAGCTTCAAGATTCCCAAAAAGCCTCTAAGTAGGCTGTTCCCCTGCATTGAGGTTGAAAGGATTAAGGTTTTTTTTGGTGACTGGTGTCTTTGCCGCCCACTTCATAATAAACATTCTAATATCAGCTCACAAAGAGAATTGTTTTAGTCCTTTCAAAAGGTATTGCTAGGAAACTACTGTACATTACTCACCCCTGTGCCCACGGGTATTCTTCACCACCATAGGAAATTCAAGTACTTCTGCTTCGTCAATCATCTTTGCAAAATTTTCGTGGCCTCCTGTTAAAAGGATAGGTTGTAAGCGAGAGAAACAAATGCTTTACACACCTACACCACTGGTATACTATCGCACCTTTACTGCGCAAAGCCATCAACATGAGCTTTTTTTTGTTTAAAATATTTTGGGGAAAAACCCTTCATATCAATAATGTTCTTTTAACACATTGTGTTGGGAAAAAAAAAAAAAAAACAACTTAGGAAATGAAGCAGAAAGGATTTAAGTTCAGGTTTTTTTTTCATTTAAATTTGTCACTTTGTAAATTTATCACTGCTTAAATAATTCCCCTTTGGAGGAATATTGTTTACACAACTGCCAGAAAGAAGGAAAGGTCTATTCAGCTTGTGAAACAGAGCAAGCTTGATCATTTAAGTACAATTTAATGACCTAAATCACCAAGGAAAAGCACTTTGCTGTTCTCACTATTGTAAACCGTTACAATTTTCCTTTCATAACCCGACACGATTTTCTTTGCCACAAACATTCTAGCATTCAAACTAGCCCCATGATATTTCCTTTTCAAAGCATAAGAGTCCTACCATAAGAAAAAGTGTCTGGAAGGGGTATGCCATGTCCTGCCAGTTCCTGAAACGTCCAGAACTTATTGACACAATTTAGGATAGCCTGGGGTCTGTTCATCAGACGACATCCCATTTTTTCTAGGTGTCTGAGAACTGTGATGTCACTGTCACTCTGCACCCATGGGGTAGGCACACGGACAACCACCACTTGGGGATATGCAGATATCAGCTCACCATTCACTCGAAGTCCTAGAGGAGAGAAATGGAAAGAATAAAAATAGTTAAGGTCCTTCACCAAAATTATACGCTGTCAAACTACATCTTTTACTTTCCCATTTAACTACACATCTCTTAATGGGGTGGGGGGGATA
The DNA here is from genome assembly GCA_021901965.1 of Pipa carvalhoi. Classification (NCBI taxonomy): domain Eukaryota; kingdom Metazoa; phylum Chordata; class Amphibia; order Anura; family Pipidae; genus Pipa; species Pipa carvalhoi. The sequence continues at coordinate 2,752 of JAKJJM010041918.1, forward strand.
CATTACTGCACATAATATTAATGGATAACATTTTATTGCCTCTCTTTCGAGAAGCATTTAACAATTTCTAAATGTAGCCATGGCAGGAAATTGTTCGATGGTTCTCGAAAGAAAAAGCACGCTTTGTACCGATACAAAGCATGATCACACCGATAAACACTAGAGTGTAAATAAACACATTGGTAAGCAGTGGTTACGAGCTTGTTGCATTGCTTATATGGCAAGCAAGGATGTGTGGACGTTAGAAAGTGCTTATAATAGCAGTTACTATTGGGCTTATTTAAAAGAAATGCTTGAATTACCACATTAACAAATTTTTCATAATCCAATAAAAACTACGTTACTGTTACATAAACAATTTGAAATGAACAGAAAAGTAGAACAAAAGTTAATACTGCATCATCAGTTATGTAGATTTCCTCATTGCAGACAACGCGTCTCAGTCTGTGGGGCTGGACTTATCTGAAATCATCTCATTGACACAAAATTAGGTAGTGGGATTTGCTTTGTCAGCAAAAAGCCAAGTTTTGTCACCGTTCCCTATAATGGGACGCCCCAGATTCTAAGCCTCACTAAACACATCTAAATACAAAAAGCTTTGTAACAAAATCCACACCCATGACATCATCTCCTATCAGCTCTGCCCATTGTGCAATGCGCACTGACTTCTGACCTCTAGCACTTAGTAACATCCCAAAATAAAGCACTGGTTGGTCGGACCATGGAATAGTGAATATTTCTAAAAAGGAAACACTATTTGAAGGAGAGAATTCTTTTGCTTTTATTGTATTTGCTAGGCTTGCTCAGATGTGCATTTCACAGAAAGGAACTTGAAGAATTTAGCACATAATAAATTGGCACCAGATGTAGAAACAAAGAATGCAAGAAATTTATTCTTCCTCCAAAGTAGGAGAAAAAAAGATGGTTAATAACTAGGTGCAGCGTCAGAATCACAAGCCAGTTAAGTACACCTTCACCGCCAGCTCCACCCCACTATCATTTGCAGTTTTACGACTGCCGCATTGCAGCTGCTGGATGGATTCTTGCTGAGGAAAGCAATGAGAGCAGCTCATTATACCGGACTAAAGATGACTGCACTCTGAATACTAATTGAGATCTGAGCTTCCGGAATGCAGGAAATCGTACGAAGTAGTGAGGGTAAAATAAGCAGTAACCATAGGCCTGGTCAAAGCCGCTAGGTGCGCAAAACTGATCATCACAGCAGTGTGGCTGTTGAAGACAGATACATGCACTCGAACGATATTTGTTCTCTACGGCTGAAACACAGAGTGTAGTGTCTTCGCACATTGGTTTCTCTCATCCTATACAAGATAACGGACCCAGACTGCCTCCCAGTGTAGCTAAAACCGCATTGTACCGCTCAGTGTTTCAGAGTGAATGTAAGTCAAGTGCAGGAGTCTGGTACTGCATTACTTACACTGGCACCAAAGCCCAATTAATGTCAACCCCATATTTTACATCTATAGTACATGTATCTTTGCTGTAAAATCCTACCTAAAATTCTGAAGGGTTGTTAATATTTCCCAAGCTCTCCTTCATGGGAAAAAAAGACTGTTCGATTCGTCAAGTTAACATTTCTTTTAAGCTACCTTGTTTCATAATTCAGCCAAGGTCCCTTTATTCTCTCCCACCATTCATACACCCCAGTCCAACAAAAACTCCTTCTATGGCTCCCTTTGCAGAGTAATCCTCCACGGGTTACCCTTGATAAAGTATGGGGTTAGGAAGTTTATGTAGAAGGGATTCTTTGCTTTGTGTTGTGATGCTTTCCCACTATGCCAACATACTAGCAACCATTCATAAAGCAGTGTGTGTAAGCTTGAATTTGAATAACAAAAGTAAAGCAGAGACAAGAGGCACCTCACATTTTAGACAAAGGAAAAGTACAAATGCAGAGCGGCAGAACCCGAAAGCAGAAATGCACATAAAATGTTACTTCCAGGACTATAATTTATGTAAATAGAACTTAAGGGCAGTTATACTAGAAGTTGCAATACAGCTCAAGTCTGGCCACAATCAATAGTAAAAAGCCAGTAGGCAGACTTTCAGCAGTTAATGCAGCAGCGGTGATTTAAGCAAGTGCCCTGCACAAAGTCAGGTGGAGAGAACATCTTGTGCAACAGGGCCCTTAACCCATCCCTTTTTTACCATCAAGATAAGCATTTGATAAATTGGGGTCGGTGTTCTTAACAGCATACTGATTTCTCTATAACGTATAGGGGAAAATTATTATTTTTTTTTTTTTAAAGTACTAGAGAAAATGAGGAGGGTGTGCTTCGGTGTGATTTAAACGATCTCTACGACCCAGGGAAATGCTGGTTTAACTTAAAAGATTTTCGGGTGCTAAGCAAATGTACCAAGTTTGGTGTGTCGTTTAAAAAAAACAAAAAAAAAAACTGCTTCTTATCTAATGTCTTCTTGTGAACATGTTCGGCGTGTGGCTGTAATGATTCAGTCTCACCAACTGAACCAAACTGCTCACAGTTCAGACTGCAGATACATGTGACTGGTAATGCTGCTGGATGAACACTTTCACTAGAGAATATCTGTAGGACACAAGCAGGTAAAATAAAGCTTATTTCTTGCATAATAAACAGAAAATATTTGCCCAGAATTCTCATTCAGAGGCTTGGTATTTTAAGGAGTCTGTTAAAGGTTTTATGCGTAACAGGATTAACTCTAACTCCAGTTATTCTTCCTTTATAATATCACTGATGCAGGTTTCTGCAGTTTTAAACCTCATTAGCTTTGCTTTGGATAAAACAGCAGCAAATTTAAACTCATCCGGCTTGGTTTAGCAGGCAGCAGCACTTGTATAATAAAGCTTTGACGTATTCCTGTATTTAATTGCTTTGTTCCGCTGTATCTTTGAAGCGATTGCTTTTGTCTATTGGGTAAAGACTTCCACACGTTGTGCTCAATGGAAGTTTAGACATACATAAACATATTAATGAAGTGCTCCAGAAAGCCAAACAAAGTTATAGTGTATAGAAAAAAAAAAAATGGTCACACTTTATAGCAAAACTTCATAATGTTTGGAATAGCAAAATATAGATTATGCATAAAGGCATGTGAAGCATCTAGAAATAAGGTGTTACCCTGTCCATATCAAGTGATGCAATTCTTTCCTTGGTAGGAGTCATATGGGTTCACATAACATTCATAGTGTTCTCCAACAGAAAATCATTACTTTTTAAAATCCCTCAAGTGTCCATTATGACCTTTACTCACCCAAGTTTCCTTGCTCTATAGTAAGCACTAACTCGTCCATAAGGACAGCCCGGAACTCCATGTCCTCATCACAGCATTTGGATTTAAGAGCTCGGAGTATCTCCTGCTGGGGATAGTCATCCTTTATCCTACGGTCTGTCAGGAACCAAATACGGGCACTTGAGCTGCACATCCTCAACTTACAAGACACGAGGTGCTGTTCCGCAAAAGGAAAGTCTGAAAAAAAGAACAAATGCTTAAGAATGAAGTTAGAAATGAAAAAAAAAATGGCACAAAATGATATAGTACAGGGTCTGCTAAAACATTTCTCTTCTCCTACCATTTCATAAATTGGCCATTGTTACTCATGTACAACCCTACTGCGTAAGGTTTCTAAAGCCGAACCTTTCATACGCTCTAATGCTCAATTCTGTTACAAATAAGAAATGACGCGTGTTGTTGATCTCACCTACTGCCCTAAACTCTCGAATAAAACCCCAGCATTATAGGATTACCTGCAGCAGCCGCCCGTATATGTAAAGCCCAGTTACACATGCAGTGGTTCCCCCATTACTGCGCTACGGATTCCTTTTATTTAAATACAGGTCATTGTATACAATATCCTTTTTTAGTCAAACACCTAATACTACAACTTTCAAATACCGTACGGCAGAACATACCCTAAATAACAGATAAATGCATCTGGATTGCACTTTTATTTTTGTGATAGAGATATTCGACACAAACACAGCCTGGCTGGACCTTTGACATACATTCATTTAATGCATTTTAGCTGAACTCCTTTTCAGCAATACAAACTGGCTAAGGTTGTAAAATAGGAATCGTGGCCTGATCCTTGGCAATGCAAAACTGCATTTAATTTGCACACAACAGCTGTCTTACTGCAAAGCACCCAACCTACTTTCAGATGCGGCTGGTAGTGCTGACGTGCTATTTAACCTTTTCTACAACATTAAAGCCTCGCTGCACAGCTCCCCTAGCTGTAGAGACACCGCTAGCAAACAATAGACTTAGTGTAATGCAAGCTGCCATCCCCCACGCCACATACAGAAAACCTGCACAAAAGATGCATTGGACTGGCAGCATTTAAGCCCTCCCACCAATGAAATGTCCCCCACCTCCCCCAACAGCTCATGTTAAAACACTTGCACAGACAAAAGGGTTTCTTTTTTTAAAGAATTGCTGACAAAGGCTTCCCCCCGTCATCTCTAAACCTTAGTAAAGACTTATCAGAAAGAGGCAGAGGTTTATTGAGAGCGATATACATGCATTCTAGCAAACACTGGACATCGCTACACAGCAGGATGCTGGCTTATTCAGACAAAGACTTGGCTCCAGCACAAACGGCACATTCTCTCCAAAGACATACCCTCTGATTAAGATTAAGCACTGCAGACATGCAGGACATGGCAAAGTGATTTAATACTTAGCGGACCTCAGTTACCCGCAACACTACAGCAACTGCCATGGGGTTAATGAGAGAAGAAACACTGAAGTTTCCACCCACTTCCTTTGTAGCATAAAAATGGTAAGAGAAACAGTAATGGTCTGCCCTGTTACCTCTACTTGCTGTGTAAGCACAGCCCCGTCTCCTCCTACTGCCAGATGCAGAGAATTCTAAGCATCATTTCCTTAACCTCTTCCCCACTGAGCGCACAGACTCAGCAAATCTCAACTGCTAGCCATTACACTAATCCCTTTATTTCACTAGCACAATTAAAAATCACATTGACAAGTCACGTTAAGGAAGCCAAGATTGTATTTTGTGCGGTAATCGTATACGCCAAGGTCCTCGCGTCGCGAATGTAAATGTTCAAGATTAGAACCAGCTGCGCAGATGATCTAAACGAAGCATATATCCGGCTACCTGCACTGCTCGGAACTGGAACGTTCATGGACATAAGCAGAAACCGGGCTCCATTTCATTTATCCTATTAAAAAGTACACTCAAACAGTGCAAAGGAAATGACTGCCCAGACGCAATAGGGGTAGAGGGAGGTGGTGACACCCAAAGAAGAAATCGCTAATTCCCCCCCCCCCCCATTTTGGGACCTCTGCTAGTTTAACCGAGGACTATAGTTCCAGTCTCACAAAGGCTCTAAGACAGCGCTTCAGTCGTTCCAATGTCAAAACCACCAGCCAAATGCTCAAAGTCCAGAAGGTTCTAAACAGCTTCTCAAGATAATCTAACACTTACAATAATCAGTGCATCACAAACAATGTACAGAATACCTGAAGTCCTAATCCCCAATCATACAGCTGCCACGCCAGTTTAAAATAGAAGTTGGAAACACTACTAGTAAATAAAGTGACGCCAGAGATATTGGTGCTGTTTGATTAAGTGGTTTCCGGGCAGAAGAAATTATAGAACATTTGACGCAACGGTGCGGCAAGTGCCTAAGAAAACAGAAACACACCAATAAAAAGTTGCAACATTTCTGCTGCTGTTTTTGCGCTGGCAGCATATTTAACGGTGTCACTGTTACAGAATGACCCCACTCCTCCATACTGAGCCCACCACCTCTCTATATACCAATCGTTTGGGGGATCTTTGCGATATTAAGACCTTTTTTTCTTTGACATGTGCCATTATGTCCTAATCACATTTGCATAGATTTATTGGCTTGTGACTAAAGTGCCCTAAATAGGTGGGCCTAAGGCAAGGAAACTAGAGAATTGTCTGATGTAGTCTATACGGAGCTGGATGCGATTCGGCATATGTTACAAAGGAAGCAAAAATAATCCCAACACAAAAACACAAAGAGTAGGAGGAAAATCTTAAGGAAATGCGGGGGGAAGGGGAGCCTGGACTAAAGAGAAAACGCCAGACCGTGGGTTAATAAATAGTCCTCAGGCCTCAAATGATGCAGCAGTGATGATTTGTCATAATCTTTCCCCCATTACCTTTAAAGATCCAGTTACAGAAAAGGAAAATTGCCATTATTGCTTTGCAATAATTGTAAAAATGATCTAACTCTTGATCTGTATTGCTTTGCGTTTCCTTTTGCTTGACACATCCATCTTTATCTGTTAAAGTGAACAAACCCCTTCCTTGGCCCTGGGTTTATACGTAACTTTAGATATTTCAATATTTTAATGTGTCCCACATGGCTGCACGTATAAACAAATCGACACAATCAGGAATTCAGTGTCAAATGAAAAACCGTTCCACAATCACTGCAACTGTTGTGCCAAGTCAAATGACACATTTTGATAGTCCTTTCATAACCCACTTTCGCTGCGATTCACATGTCCACAAACTATGTGCTGTTAGGGAGGGGGGTGACGACAGGTTTGCGAAACCTTATCTTTAGTTACTGGTTCCTTGAATGACTAGAAACAACAGAAACAAAATGCCCCAATTAGACTGCATGCAAGCAGTAGGACACTTAGCCTCACTAACCAACAGCAAACCTCTGTAATCGGAAAGAGTCCAAAAGGCTAGTAAAAAGTTTTTAGCTGTATTTGTTTAACTGGATGACCAGAGATAAAAATTGTGACCGTTTTAAAAAACAAATGGTTTCTTAGGTTTCCTCCTTCACACTACAGATCACAATGAGTCCATCCAATCAGCGTTGCCATGCATAGGTGTTTACTAGGCCACTCTACTTTATAAACTGCTGTCTGCATGCATAAGTAGATTTTTAGTGCAATTTGCAGCATGCCCATTATCTAACCCCCACTGACGGGGCACGTGTGATACTAAAGACCTGCGTCACAGAGCTTACAGTGCAAGTGTCAGATGGAGGGCGTGTCTAAAACGGCAAAATGGATGCCTTGTACTATTCGGAAGCAAAGCATGATCTTATAATTTCTTAATGGGGATTCTCAGCTCTTTAGATTTTGTGTTCTTATCTATTTGACCTATAAATATGGGATTAAATTGAAGTACAACTGCTTAATCCTTCCTGATAAAAGTTGGGTGACGGCAGTGAGGTGAACTTTACTGATTGATCAACATGATGATAGTTTCATTTGGAAGTATGCCCAACATAACATTTTACTTACATTTTTTGTTTACTGTATGAGACAATATTCATATACATTGATGTTGTTCTTATTGGGTCTGAGATAAGAGTTCTACTCAGTATATGACCATTGGGGGGGTCAGTGTATCTTTGGATATATGGTGCCATACATTTCCCAGTGGAATTACCATCCAGAGTTGTGATGCTTTGATACCCCATTAGATTTTTTGGGGGGTTAAACAGTTTAGGTCATTTGATTATACAGTATTAGCCTATTGTATGGGGTGCATTATTTTTCCATGAAGAAATCAAGTTTTCTGGGATCACCATATACACAAAGAAACTATGTCCATACATTATTCTTATACATTTTCAGTGAAGAGTTTGGACTGTTGTATATACACATCGACTCCGCTGCAGCTACTTCTATAGATTTGAGCTATATCTGAATTCAGGCGCCGGGGGCGCAATTTTGAATGACATCTTATTTAAGTTAAAGTTTCGTTTTTTCTTTAAGGCCTATACAATTTCAAAATCTCCTGAAGAAAGCCAGCTAGGGCCCACCAAGCACCAACAGGCAACAGAAACATTACATAGTCTGGACACAGTTAAAAGTCAGGTTAGGCATACGGTAAGACTTTCATAACCAAGACATAAAATGACCGGGAATAAATCTGCTTTACACAGTGGGTTTAACATTAAAGAAAAACATGGAACGAATACACCGCCCCCTTAAGACCGCTTGGATTTAACTCAAACATGTGAAAAAATATCTGCAAAACGTAACAGTCATAAACAGTCTAAGAGTCTGTGTGTGATCTACAAGTATAGAACACAGCAGTTAGGCTGGCATAACTGCCCCTAGAACTTCAGTGCTGTGATCTCAATAATAGGTGCAAATACCCCAATATACAACCACGCCCAATTATAACACAGAACAGCCTGGGATTCAACCATGAAACACATGACTGTTTAATCCAAGTGCCATATGATTGATCTATGACCATTCTGGCCACAGAGTATTACTGTGCCAGTCTCTGATCGGGTCTTTAAGACCCACAAAAGCACTTACCAAACCGTTTCATTAACTGCCTCCCCAATGAGTCAGTATACGTCCAGCACTAAACTATCACATTAAAAAATAATTGGACCTAAACTTAATCAAAACTGGCAGGAACATTACAAAACTTCACGAGTCCCGCAAATGTTTAATTCGTTTTTTTTTTCCAAAGCCCTCTTTGAAGTTCTCAGAGAAACTTCAAACAATGGAGTTGCTTCAGTGTTTGCTGACATCAGGTAGTCGCTCTTCCACACCACTGGATTGATATGCTTGCTGCATTCCCTTTTGTGTGCAGGCTTTCCCCCACAAGAAATCTGCATTTCAATAATGATGCAAAAATGCATCTAGAAAACTAAAGGGCGAAGAAAAAAAACAAAAAACTGTACATGCGTGTATTTGAAAATGGTTTGCGGACAACTGCTGAAACGGTATGAAGTTCTACAATATAAAATAAGTTCATTGAGCAGGATAAGTAAACATTAACAGTAGTGCTACCAAATGCAACCACAAAGAACTTCAAGACACACATGATTAGAACCATGTCAAAAGTACTAAAACTGATCACACAAAAAGAGCAACAACATACAGGTAAATCATTTCCAGGGCTGAATTTCTTCAATGGTTTAGTACTCTTCCCTTCTGCTGTTAACACAAGTAAACCCAGCTCATGACAGGACCCTTATGTGGTCTTTTTCCTATCGCTCAAGACACATTTGGACACCTTAAAAATCTGGTTCCTTCTACTAACGTTATAAATTTTAAAATACAAATGCCGAGGTCACAAAAAAGCACTTCAGATCATGAACGCGATATACAAAAATTGTGCGGTAACTATCAGCAGAACTTAAGGCTTAAAGAGAGCAAAATATGTTACATACCTTTCCAAGGGTTTTAAAATCATACATTAACATTGCTTAGCTGCCTACATTTGTTTACGTTAGTTTGTCTCTAGGTCCGATTGGGCTCTTAGCCCACAAACTTCTGATTGGCCGTACAGAGCAGCACTGGCAAGGAAACTTTCTGCTGAAGATCAAGCATTGTAAAAGTAAAAAAACAAAAAACAAAACTATTCTATGAAGTGAGCAGAGCTACGATCAAGCAAGGAAAACCATTCCACGTGTAGGTAAAGACAGTCAGGTTAAAACAAATCCTTCTAACACTGGATGTTGCATATATTAAATCTTTAACAAATCTCAACTACTGAACTTGTAATTGCGGTTTTCCTTTTGACCATAACACACTGACTGATTTTGATCAGAGCAATGATAGGTACAAATAAAAAACACAAAGTTCTTAGGGGATTTTTTACTGCTATTAGGAATCCACTTAGCAGTCCTGCTTCCCTACAACTTGCCTTTATCTGGGGTCAGGACCGTTTGGCCTGCAAAGTGCCAAGTAAAATGCAGATTGCTAAAGTAAACTCTCCATTAAATGTGACCTGTCTAACCCAGGATGAAGTACAAAGCCGTCTCAAAAAGATTTAAATGGATAAATCACCAGGTCCAGACATACAAACCCTATAGTTTATAAGGAAATTAAGAAATGTCAGGCTTTTCATATTAAAGGATATTAAACAGGGTCTGTTCAATATTCGTACCACATTTGCTATGTGCCAGTCTTATGGAAGAAGGCATCAATAAGTGATCCTGAAGACTATAGAAGTGCAAGTCTAACCTTCACTGTGGGTAAATGTTTGAAGTCTAAAAGATGCTGTCCTGGAGTAGCTCAACAAGATGTGTATCTTTATATCAGCATGGGTTTGTGTTTATGAAGAACCGATGCCCTCAAATTAATCTAATCGGCTTCTACGAGAATATCCATTATCAGTCAGGAAAAATTGTTTGATGTCATATTTTGTTTTTTGAGACAGTTCAACAACTCAAGTAATAAATGGGATGGGCGGTCTTCTGTACCCAGAAAATTGTCAAAATTAGGGGTGACCTAATAACCACATATAAATATATCAAGGGTCAATACAGAGATCTTCCCTATGATCTATTTATACCAAAGACTAACTATATCAAGGGGGCGTCCTCCATGACCAGAGGAAAACATTTATGCAATAACATAGAAGGGTGTTCTTTACTGAAAAAGCAGTGAGATTATGGAACTCTCCCCCTAAGGAATTTATTAATTTAATAAGGGAAAAGGTATAGATTACTGTTCTTGATCCAGACAATTATTCTAATTTCCATATTTTGAGTTGAGCAGAGTTGAGTTCTCCCCCTGAAGATAGTTGACTTTCACCTCTTGAATTCGATGCCTTCCTCTAGTTCAGGGGTGGGCAAAGTTTACTTGGATGGGGTCAGTTTACTAATTTTCAACCATGTGGCAGAAAGGTAACATACCCAACACGGTGAACACTACCTTTTGCCATACTGTGCTGCCCCCCCC
>JAKJJM010041947.1:0-12688 GCA_021901965.1 Pipa carvalhoi
TAATGTATTTCTACTACTTGGTGTCCTACACTGAGGCTGGGTTCACACGAGCGTATGATGCACAGCGCATCATATGCTTGTGTGATATGAATAAAACGCCACTCCGGTCTGCTCTATGGAACTTCCTTGTTCCAGATAGACGAGCGTATCGCGCGTGAACGCCGGCCGTCGCATTTTCGCCAGCGTTCGGCCAGGAACAAGGAAGGCTATGGGGCAGAGAAGCGCGGCGTATTTATGGGTTCACACGAGTGTATGATGCGCAGAGTTTATACGCTGCGCATCATACGCTTGTGTGAACCCAGCCTTAGATACTAACAAGTTGACACAAGAGTAGGTCAAGAGAGGATCAGGGATGGTGATGTGGCCTCTTTTATCAGACTCAATCAACATGACTTTCTTTGAGTATGTGGCATTGTAACAAACTAGAAATTTTCAGAATTCATTAGTAAAGGCAATACTTTACTTAACTCTTGTAACCCATAGCAACCAGTCAAAGGTTGAGTTTTATTATTATTATAGTTCCACTATACTAGTGAATGCTTTGTTGCTGTTGGTTAATAAACAATTGATGAATTTCCCTTTGCATTTGTAATGATGAGATTGGACTTTTACACTGGAATGGGCATTGTAACTGGTCACACTGAAACTGTACTGTAATATATTTACTGGGCTTTTGATTTGTGATTTTGCAGTTTAACTCTGTGCTTTACAACACAGCTGGAATGTTTGCATTGAAACTTAATTACTGGGAATTGCACATAGGCACTTTGAAGTGCAAGAGAGTTAATACACTAGATAGGAGGATAATTTGTTATATAACTTGGCCACTGAGTGTATTATATACTTGTAATTAGTCACATTTATTACTGAGAAAATGATAAATCAGGGTAGTGTATATTGCAACTGTGCTACTTTAAATCTATCCTAATGACCACTCCCAGCATCAAAACATCATATTTGACATTACCCAGATACCTTTGTAATAGTAGGGGGCTGCATTTATTACCAAATAAAGGGCAAAAGAAGACTGAAGGTGGGATCTTGATCCAGTGAATTATTCTGATTGGCATATTGGAGTCGGGAAGGAATTTTTTCCCTAATATGAGGATAATTGGCTCTTGCGTCATGGGTTTTTTTTTGCCTTCTTCTGGATCAACATTGCAGGAAAATAGGCTGAGCTGGATGGACTTGTGTCTTTTTTTCAGCCTTATAAACTATGTTACTATGTTAGGTTAGAGAACCATTGTTTTAAATAACACATATAAAAACTGGTATTTGAAACATGAGGATTTAGAATAAATCAATATGTTTAGGACCTTATATGTTCCCTTTAATTTTTGAAGGCACCATTATTTAATGTAAGAGATCTGTGGACTTTGCAAGCCAAAGTATTCTGAATTTGAAACTTATTCTAATGCTTGCAGGTCCTAGGTTTGAAATAAACATTTCCTTAAAAACTATTTTTATTCAAATACATTTTATATAAGAAAAGGTGTACTGCATCAGTATGAAAGCACGCAAATGTTGTAGTAACAAGTATGGCCTTATATAGCTACACCATGGAACCTGTGTAAATGTTTTCAATTATATAAGTTTTTTTTTAATTACACACAAAAATAAATATTTACAAACTAAATACAAAAAGTTGTGTCATTATGCTTGAGAAGTGTGATTTCATTTGCTAAAATAATTTTCTTATAAAAATGATGTCAGCATATTCTTGTGCAATATCTGGCAAATAAACTCCTCAGACATCTAACAGAAAAAAATTGTTGACAACCAATTAATTAAAAGGTAGAGGTTTTTTTTTTTTAAAGCTTCTAACTTGATTGACTTTGAGACTGATGGATTGTCATTTAAAATGGCAGGGTAGTTGATCATCAGCTGGTAAGATACAGAGTGGATATGCCAGCATATAGTACAAATGAACAATGTACTGAATGCTAGCATACTGTAAGGGCTGTTAAGGGAAGAGTGAAATACCTTACCACTGAAACCAGATACTATTCCATTTCCCAAAAGATAACATTTTATAAGATTTGCGACTAAAACAAAATGAACATTCCCTTTTAATCCTTACACCATGATAAAAGTTTAGCCTCAAAAATGGCTACAATCAATTTAAATAAATATTCCAAAAACATTTATTGATTTTTCTTTATAGATTGGAATAATATCTGTCCCGATTTTGAAAATCTCTATAGGCATATTTTGCATCCGTTTTACTATGGGGAATTCTTCCAAAAGGCTCATGGTCTTTGAAGCATGAATCAAAAACGTCATCAACTGCCTTCTCAGCGGTTTCTCTGCTGACATTTCTTACAGCTAATATGGAACGAAGAGCTCTGTCTCGGACACAAACCTAAAACAATGTGAGCAAGAAGTTAAAGGGACTTTAAATTATCATATCTCTTGTCTTCTAAATGATAACACCTTTTTAACATTCTACGTAGTAAGACATACAAGTATCAAGCTAGACAGCTGGACAGTTATAGTCTGGAACTATGAACTGGCATTCAGCTGAAATAACATACAAGTATATAAAATATAATATAAATATGAGAGTACCTAATGTTTCTACAATACTGACAGAGGCAGTAGAGTACAGCACTGTGTTAGCCATAGATTTAAGCATAGACAAGTCGAGTATAGCCAATAAAAGGTATCACCTATACTCAACTTGTCTCTGCTACAATACTGACAAAAACACTGCCACTTATTAGTTCAGTGAAGACTGCATTGTTAAATGTAAGATGTTAAATAGATGAACTCAGCAGTAGTATCTAAAACTGCAAATAGTTGTAATGTCTGCGGAAGTTTTGTCAAATGTCTTTTGGCTTGTTGTACTAAAAGCTGGTTCGGCCATGTGATCACTGCAATGATACCATACTCAACTCTCATACTCTAGTAGTGTTATATCCTTTCACATGATATTGGCAGAATTGATGACAAAAAAGCTTCAGAATGTCTATTTTGATTGTATTAAAAGAAATGGAAAATTAGAATGAGACATTGACATGAAGTAGGGCAAAACATGGCAGTGATTACAGTTACAAAATGTATCTGTCAACAGTAATAATTGCTTGCGTTTTAGTAGCATGAAAGTACAATAATGTTATAATATGTCAAACAGAAAAAAAAAAAACAGCATTCATATCCCGAGAAACCAAAAAAATAATAAATCTCAAAATCTACATTTATCTACAGTTTATATAATTTTGTATTTCTTATAGATTGTAATTATTACATAGAAACATTAAATCATATTCACCTGATGATGTTCTTTAACTCCAAACTTGAACCTGGTCAGTTCATTGACAAGTGAACAATCCCCGCTGAGATTAGCAGCTCTTATCTAAAAGAATGAGGGATCATGAAATACAATGGGCGACCACACATGAGCCACAAACCACAAAAGGTGGGAGGCATACAACAATATAAAGGAAAACTACATGAACATTACACAAGCATCCCTAGACAATTCTGCACAAGTGTACAGGTGCAATTGCTTTAGCACTTCTGCAAACACACATCTATTTTGCTTTGCATGTATATTTAGGGAAATATTTAGCAATGAGAGAGAAAAAAAAAAAAAAAAAGACTTCTCCCAAAAGACACCACAGTAAAAAAGAGCAGCCTCTTCAATTTTCAATTAGAGACAAAGTATAAGTTCCTTTAATGAAAGGTTCTCTAGTTAATACCTTATCGAGTGCTTATACTTTAGCATGTTCAGTTTTAGGTTTAACATGCATACACTCCTGGACAGGAGGCAAATTTATGCTGAAATTGACAGGAAAAAAAAAAGTTTTTAAAGGACAAGTAACAACAGAAAAATATCCAATTGAATTGGCATGACAGTCATTTCTACATAGTACTTGTAAAGCAACTTGAATTCTTGATTTGTATTTCTTTGTGTTGTTTTCCTCTTTGCTGATTATAGCCATCGTTTATACGTTGAGCTTTCTGAGATACTTTCTGAATAAAATAAGTCTAAACAGGTATTTGTTTACTCAACTGATGAACAATGGCTGCATCAGTACAGAATAAAAGAGCACAAAAGCAATCAGGATTTTAACACCCAAGACAATACTGTTTCAGTTACATTGCAGGGATAACTGCTGTGCCAATCCAAATGGCAATTTTATTTTCCTACTGTTACTTTGACTCATTGAGTCATTAAAAATATTCCTATTATTTAACTAATTTATTATACCTATTATGTATGTATAATTTTATTTATAAAGAGTCACAAATTTACGCAGTGCTGTACAATTTAACAACACAAATATAATACAGACATGGGAAAAGTGCAATAAACAATACAAGTGTAGTATCACAAGGCTAATTCACTTAAGTGCTAGGTTGAGGCTGATGTCTGCCCTTGCACACACACATACACACATATAAAATTATATTGTTCTATACAAAGATCTGACTACTGCAGGGCTGCAATTACATAGATGCCTGTACCCTGAAGAGTAACAGAATTCAAATAGTACAACATGCAGTACAAATAGACTAAAATAAAGACATTCTGCAAAATATGTGTATGGAAATTTCAAACAAAGATAAAAAAACAGCGATACCTCAGAACATGCTAAGTGCCGCACATTGTTGAACCAATCTACATGGGCGCGACAATGATCAAATGCATGGATCAGTTCATGGGTAACAACACGATTCATATGAGACTGTTGATGTATGTTATTCTGACACAATACAATCTGTAACAGAGGACATAAAGCACAGGTTGATCAAATAGAAACAAAACATTATTGCTCTTAACAGCAAATACTTTATCAGCCTTTTCTAGAAATATTAAATAATAACGCAGGGAGAGAAAGCACTGAGAGTTCCTCAAGAAAGCCTTAATGCCCCATCAATTATTATGTATAAAATACCTCTTTATACCGATTTATTTTTTCAGCTGAGTTTATAAACATTGCAGGAATTTGCTAAAATATGTTTAATAAGGAAATACAGAAACCCTTCCATTTCAAAATGTATAAACAAATGTGCTCATTAGTATTTCAAAAATAAATAAAATTGAAAGAAAAAGCAAATAAAATATTTTCACAGAATAGCAACAGTCAGCTGATATTGTTTTCTAAAGCCTGTGTTTAGATTTATGAGAGAGTCAATAGAAACAACCTGCAAGGGAATAAGAAATAATTAAGCAAAAAACACTTATTCAAAGTACTGTTACAATCAAAACCTTTAAGAAATATCAAGAGGAAAACTTAAAAAGAGTTACACATGGACAGATGAGTGAATGTTATATTTGATAATGCTCATGTAAAACTCATAATTAAAAGACAAAGGCCACAATTTGCAAAAAAAAGGAAATAAATTTAAATTTCTAGGAACCTAGGAAAATCCCTCGAAGTCAAAAATAAAAAGCATTAATGCCAAATCAGCAATGAATCTTATTATTGAAGCAATGCTAATGAATTTATAATAAAGATTTCAATCAACAGGTGGGCTTGAATGGTGAAACTGCACTTAGAATAAGAAAGTAAGGTTTCAGTCAACTTCTAAAGACCATGAAAGGTGGTGATCGAGGTGCATCAGTTCTCACGTGTATTAAACAAAGATATGGGCAGTTGCTGACATGGGGCTTACTTTCATGTCATGTTCCTGGAGATTATCAAAGTATGGTCTGGGTAGGTCAGAAATCTGAGAGCATGTACTTGTGCTAGTTTGAAGTGCACAAGTCTGAAAATCTTCTTTGTTGTTCCAATACTGTCAAATACTAATCAGCTGTGAACACCAGGTTACTGTTAGTGTAGCTGGTGTTAATGGTTAAACAGACAAGGTTCTCTGCTGCAAGATCCTCTAGGATAGAAAAGCTTGTAACATGTCATAAAAACTGTTTGTCAAATCCTCTATATAACTATAATAAATTTATTTGTGGCTAAAGTTGCAATATGTTGTATAATTTGGGTTAGTAAGGCCACAGAGTGAAGGTATGGGTTGCCATGGGCTGCCTCAAACAAAATCTGTCTCAGAGTCTGCCATTGTTCATGCATTGCAAAGTTAATATCTGTAGTATATTGCCAAACAACTTCAAGTGAAGTTTGGATGAAGATAGCAGGGTTCACTGTGAAGAAATATTATAATACTGTTAACTGTTCAACTTGATACCAAAAAAAAAGATGCAAAAACATCAATTCAAGAGGAGGAGTTTCATAAAGCCAAAATTTATAGTAGAAACCAATGCAATCATAAAGAACACAATACTAAAAAAAAATAATAAAGTGGGAGTAGCTAGGTCAGGATTTTAACATTGGATCACTAGAAAAAAAAAAATCACCTACTCTGATTATTAGACCCTAAGAAATCCCATCGTTGTATGCAAAAAAAAAATTAGAGAGTTTAAAATCAATTTTTGAAAGCTTTTTGGTCCAGAAAATATGTTAATAGGTGCAGTGAAAACATGACTAAGACTGATACCAATATACTAATGCCTACACTTTTCTTGAAGTTGCCTGTGGTAAATTGAAAAAAAAAACAAATGTTCTGTGTATACTGTTAAATGTGTCATGAGCAGGACAATTAAATCTGCAGCACAGCTACATGAATAGTTAGTATAGTGGGATTTCCTGTTTTGATTAACCAATCAGGAAGCTGTGCTGCCAATGTCATTTAGAAACTCTGCTGAGAATGCATCGCTGTGCCGATGTTTGTTGTGAGAATCTTTTTCACAGAATGAAGGGATTCCAACCCTTGGAAAACCTTTTTACTTTATAAAATATATTGACATGCAATTTATTTTACAGACCTTTTCATTTGCAGTACCATTATTAGTATTTGGTATTGGTACTTTGGTATTGTATTTATATAGCACTGATATATTGCGCAGCGCTTTACAGAGCTTCATCATTCACTTCAGTCCCTGCCCCATAGAGCTTACAATCTAGTTTCAGTCACACACACAGATGTATGTTTTTTTTTTTTTGGATTGTGGGAGGAAACCGGAGTGCCTGGAGGAAACCCACGCAGGTGCGGGGAGAACATACAGATGAAGTCCAGGGTGGAATTGAACCCAGCGCTGCAAGGCAGCAGTATTAACCACTAAGCTACCGCACTGGCCAGTCCCAGAAAATATAAAGTTAAGCTGTTTTAACAGCAAAATGGGTTAGAGTTAAGAGAAACATTTGTGTGTTTTTTTAACAGGTTTTTACAAGAAATACCATAATTCTGAAAACCCAATAGCAACATTTATACTCTGAGACAGCTCTATAATAGGCTTAGCAGCAATATTATGGCATTGTTTTAATAGCAAAATGGGTTAGCGTTAAGAGAAACATTTGTGTGTTTTTTTAACAGGTTTTTTTACAAGAAATACCATAATTCTTAAAACCTAACAGCAGCATTTATACTCTGAGACAGCTCTATAATAGCCTTAGCAGCAATATTATGGCATTGAAAAGTTCACAAGATTTTCTATGGTAGAAGTTAAAACAATGATTATATAGACATTTAGGGTGAACAGGAGAATTCAATAGCACAAACACTGTTAAAAAGATGCATTTTCTTGTTTGAGTATTATACACACTAAGTTTCAGAGAAGTGGAAGTACAACACATTTTGTTAAAATGAGATAATAGAATAAACAGGTGAAAAGGAGAGGGCAGAAAGAGCAACTTAACATTTAAAAACTAGTAAAGTTATTAACAGGTTGAACTAATTTACCACAGTACTTATCTTAACTTTACACTGGTTGCATTGCAAGAACCCCCTTGGTAGGTGAATCCACCCACAAAACATCCATATATGAACCTGATAATATAATGAATGGGACCTTAATCATTTTAGTATAATGATGATTCTATCTAGGCTGTTAATTATTTTTTGTTACCTACCTCTGAAGAAGCGGCATCAAAACCTCCACTAACTGATCCATCACATTCCTCACATGAAAAGTGTCGGTCTTTGTAAACTGTACTGTAACACATATCAAATCAATATAAGCAATTTATCATATCCAAGCAATATAAGAATACAAAGGAAACACTGGCATAGATATGACTATTAAACTGTAAGAGGTGAGCTTAATAAATTAAGAATTGTATTTAATTAAAAAAAAATGCAAAGATCTACACAGAATCTGTGCAGATAACGTGTTCACTCTGGACTGACCAAACTAACAGCTGCCCCATGTCTGAAATCACAATTATAGTAGAGAAATCACTTATTATGATGCGCAGACTTTTATACAACATGAAGGTTGTTCAATATTACATGCTCATCAAGGGAATCCACAACATAATAACTAACTGTTTATAGCTGGTTAGGGGGGGAAGGACTTTCATTTTTGGCTGTGTTTGTAAGTACTTTGAGTCAATGCTCACCAACGTCACTAAGATTCATCAACCTCTATATCAGTGGTTCTCAACCTTTTTTATTGCTGTGACCTTTAGTACAATTCCCCGTAAATGGCTACCCCCCTTCATTAATTATTATTGGGTGACCCCATTCAAACCCTATATTTCCAATGGTCTTAGGTGACCCCTGGCAGGGACCCGACCCACAGGTTGAGAACTGCTGCTCTATATAAAAAGGGTCACATTGAGGATAGTTAAAGCTGGACCATGCCACAACAGTAAAGTCAGAACTCAAACCTGAACCAGTATTCATTGTTGCCCTTCTTTAGCTATGGAAAAGAAAAGCTATCATAGCAATCCCCAACAGACAAACAGGAGATGCGGCAAAAAACAGATAAAGGTGGGTCAGACAAAATGAGGTTGGGGCAAACAGTTATGTGTGAACAAACAGAAAGAATACAGATTAATAGAAGTCAAAACCAACTGGAACAGGCTGAATTACCACAGTGGCTGCTACAAATACAGAGGGACCTGACAATGCCTAACCATCTGCATTTATGGCAGACCCCCCCTTGCCCCTAACAGGATGAGAACTGCCTATTCTCTCTATTCTCTCAGAATGCAACTACCACAGGAAAGTTTAGCATGTCATTAGCTTAAGAGGAAATTCCACAGCCAAAACAAAATGTAATAGAAAGATGAATTATTATGACGTAGAGAGGGAAGTAGAATTATAATATACAACATAAGAATTGGACTGATAAACATCCAGGAGATGTAATCATACTTACCAGCCTGATTGTTTCATGGCATCTAACAGCAACTTAGCATATGGGCCTAAAAAAAATGAACACAATACTTGAACCATTTGGATTAGATTTTCATAACCACTTAGTCATTAAAGTAAACCATATTTTCATTAGAGTAACATTAATGAAACATGAGTCTTGAACATTACAGACATTTATAGAAGAATTTATATCCACATTAAAGAGGGCATGAGAATTTAATTCTATACTACAGATACATAACTACAGTCCATGGAAATGCGTCAAGAACATCGCAGAATGGACAGTCTGAATTCCTGTATCTAAACTAATCATACTTACAGCTCAGTAGGTCACTGCTTTAATGTTTCCCTTACCTATGACTACCTAGAAACTGCTGACCAACACTAAAGACTGTCAGTGCTTGATGGGTATGGGAGCTAGATTGTAAACTCTGCAGGGTTAATCTGTATAAATCGCTTCAGAAAATGATGGCGTTATTTAAATACACATAATAAATAAATATATTCTTATTCAGTATTACAGAGTATTTTTAACATGAGATGAATGCACTCTCCTTAATTAGGCTTGAACATTAAAGTACAGCCATGTACACACTGCATATTTCATATGTCTCTTTAAAGAGGAATGTTGGCACCCAGATCCAAAACATGCTCACAAATTGATGCAAACACAGACTTGTATTCCCAGGCTCAACAGCAGGCCTCCGAGACTAATATAGATTCCTGATTTCAGAGATGGTTGTACTGTAATGTTCAAGCCTAATTAAGGAAAGAGCAATCATCTCCTGTATTAAAGACATTACTTTTATGGAATTTGGATGTTTTTTACTGCACACCCTGATTTTAGGGAAGGTTTGATTTTAACTGGACACTTATGCAATATTTTGAATTGGATATTTAAGAAACATTTGATTTTAAGAAGTGGTTTATTTGATGATCATTTTTGTTTTCTTAAGGATAGAGTGTTTGTTTACCCTTTACTATCACCCAAGGCAGCAGGATTAAATGTGTTTGGATTAGGTATGCTGCTCAGCGTGCAAAGGAAAAAGCATGCTGGATACACTGGTGTTTATATCTATAGGATCCAACTTAGGGCGAAATTTACTATACTCAAAGGTCATTTTCGACCTTTTCAAGTTTATTTAATGCAAAAACAGGCATTTGGAGAAAACAATTCAATTGATACTTTTCCATAAAAAATAAACAAAAAAAAATCAAAACAATTACATCAAAAAGTTTCAATCGGGGGGAGGGGGGGTAATCGATCGACAAATCTAGATCTATTGGTTTCCTCCAAATACCCATTTTTACATCGAATAAACTTGAAAAGATCAAAAATGACCTTTTTTGAGTTTAGTAAATTTTGCAATTAGTGTAGTTTTTTTTTTCTGACAAATAAAGTTAGCACTCCTGATTGTGTAGCAATATATTTTACGTAAACTGTTTTTACCAGTGTTCAGAAAGTAAACCTTATTTGTTAGAAGCATATGCTGTACAGCCTGGTTTAAAAATGCAAAACACCCACAAAGTAACATCAGTGAAAAAATGACTGTTAGTTAAGTACATGATGTTTGACGACATAGCAGACAACAATAAATTCAATGCAAGATTTCTACATATTAAATGATAAACGAGTAATGATACTTTGGAACAGTGATGGCCAACCTTTTGAGTTTGGTGTGTCAAAATTCATAAAAAAAAAAAGAGCATAACTCAGGTGGTGTGTCACTTCGATATAAGTGGGGCAACTCTCCTGAGAGCGCTACACAAATGGCGCCATGACGCGTCAGCAAAAACGCCTGTGTGTCATAGGTTAGCCATCACTACTTTGGAGACACCTCAAACATTTGCTGCTGAATTGGGGAACTCCATGTTGGGATCGGCTGAAGTTTATAAGCTTTGAACTCATTACTAAAGAGCAGTCTGATGATTTCACCTGGGGGGGGGGGATGAAGATGCACTTTAAATAACCTATAGAGAACAGTTTATATTGTGGGAATTCCAGTGATGGGAAAACTTGTATAGTGTACTCCAAATTAGGAGGTTGATGCTTGCTGGATCCAGTCATGCAATGTGGATATAACTACAGGAAATAGATTTCTCTCCTGCATTATAATTGTTTTTTTTTTTTTTTGTAATTAAATTTGGATGAGATATTATGAGTGCCTGTAATTAATTTGCTGAGCTTCATGTGTTTACTTGTTAATTCATCATGATAAAGAAAATTGGCAAATTACGTTGGCTCACCAGCTACTACTGTGAATTTCTACACATACTATTCATTCTTTTCATTGTGTCTTTTCCTAATCTACTCCAAAGCACAGCCAGTGCCTGCTCCCCTTATAAACTGCCACACTCCTGCTCCCCTTATAAGCTGCCACAGTCCTGCATGGAAGCACAATACCATGCTTACTTGTGTCCAGCGCTATCTTCAGCATGACCTGACACTTGTGGTTGAAAGTGAACAGGCTCTTTGACACCAGTCCTGACTTTTTGAGCTCCCCATTGTGCCTTTCCGGGAAGAGCTGGTACCCGAGCTCATCCTCCTCGTATTTCTTCTCCCCCATTTGTCTCCGAATCTCACCTTGGCTACAGCCAATTCGTAAATCACTCTGACCCTGGCCAAGAGGCGGCCATAAAAACACGTGACCTAGCACGTAACCGTAAAGAAAAGACACTGTTGCTTGCTAATAGAGCTAGTCCTTCCTGGAATATGTTCTAGCTGAAGCAGTAGCGGCCATATTTGATTTGGTTACAAGCCCTTAATTGCGAATAGTGTATGATTTGTACCTGGACTGTAGTGGAGTATTAATTGCAGATCCACTGTTGCTGCGTAAACTAAACAACACTAGTCATGAAACAAATGTTACGGATTCGGGAACTGACGTAGAAGCCATAGATGGGGGCGCTGTTTAAAGAGGACGTTCCGCTCCCTACCAGCGAACAAGCGTCGGCGCAGCATGGTATCTATGGCTACCAGGTGACGCGATGCATGCTGGGAAACCCTGCACAACGTGAGCGGAGAGTTTGAGGGGAAGGGTGAGTGACGGGCCGCGTGAACCAGATGTGCTGTGTGAGGCGTCTGTCAGTAACTAGGGGTTATGTAGGTTTCTTTAATATACTGAATATTAGCAGGAAATACACTTTATTTATCGATATGTTATAGTTCTATTTCCCAGCGCTGTAATACTAGGAGTGTAAGAGAGAGAAATACCGCAGAGGAGTGCTCAGTCATTGCCTTACTGAGGCAGACATGATTCGGATTTCTCATTTGTTCTTTATTGTATAGTAAATTGCGGTGGTACTGTATCAATCACATTACCTTTATCCGTAACTCTATTGCTTGTAAGAGTTTTCAATAAAAACCTAAAAACCCTTTTGCTTAGTGTAGTAGTACATCATGTATTACTACACGTTTCATGTGATGGGACAGGGGGTCGTCTTAGCAACCTATGTCTGCCCGCTCTGTCACCTCGTTGTACCTTATACCAGTGGTCACTTCATTGCTCCTTATACCAGTGGTCACCTCGTTGTACCTTATACCAGTGGTCACCTCGTTGTACCTTATACC